>PVIH01029005.1:0-14335 GCA_004025045.1 Sigmodon hispidus | reverse complement strand
CACACACATCACATGCACACACACTACATAATAACAAAAATGTAAGAAATAAAACAAGTTGTCTTTTTGACATAAATTTTTTATTGATTCTTTAGGAATTTCACACCATGTACCCCAATCCTGCTCATTTCTCCGTCCCTCCATATCCATCTCATCCCCAAAAGAAAAATTTAAAGATATTAAAAACAAATCAAACCAACCAAACAAACCACTTGCTCCCCTATCTTTCCCACTTCTTCATCCGTCTTATCATGGGGAGCTGTTTTATGCAGTGGACCCTTCTGACCATTCAGCTTTGTCAATGTTCATTGCAGTGAGTTGTTGGTCTGGTTCAAGGTCTCTGGCTTCCTGAACACCATCAGTACTAGATCCTCCCTGAAATTCCTCTCAAATATGCCACTGTTGCTTTGAGTTATGGAGATCCTGATGCTATGGTCCTAGAGGACCTGGCTCTTCACTCAAGAAGGTTATGGATTGCAGAGATGCTGGAGTGGGCCAACTCAAAGTCCTGCATGTGGATCTGGGTGGTAGTTGATTTGGCTAGCCTGAGCCATCAGGACCACTCTCCTCAAGTGAGGGGCACAGCCAGCTCTTCTATGCCTGTGGTGAAGGGTGGGTCCCACTCCAGTGTGGGTCCAGAAAAGGGAGGTGCCCACTCAGCAGGACTCTTGGATTTCACCATGGCCCAAGGAGGCAAGCCAGCTGCCCATATCAGCTTGTTCCTCATCACCTTAGCCTCTTCTCTTCTGTTCTTTCTATAACACATCAACTAGTCTGCTTCTCTTTCTCTTCAATTTCTCCACCATATATTTGCTCATCATAATGGTGCCTACCTGCCTGGTAGGCAGATGTGGTGACATATTTTATAGTTAATAAAATCAATCTGGAATATCAGAGAACAGAATCACCCATAATCAAGCCATGAGGATCAGAGAGTGGTTAACTCACTCCTTTAATCCCAGCATGAAAATGACTGAGTGGCGACCTATGCCTTTAATGCCATCACTCAGGAGACAGAGATCTTTCTGTATTTCTGTGAGTTCAAAGCCTAAAAACAAAACAGTAGTAGCTCACACATTTAATCCTAACTCTAGGATTATGATGCAGAGTTGAACCTGGAAGTGAAACAACTGGGCGGAGAAGATCTTTAAGGCAGGTGTAGGCAGACATTCAGGCATCCTGTAGGAGTGAGGAGCCAGACAGACATGGCCATGCCATTAGTCCCAGCACTTGGGAGGCACAGGCAGGAGGATCTCTGTGAGTTTGAGGCCAGCATGGTCTACAAAGTAAATTCCAGCCAGGACTGTTACACAGAAAACCCTGTCTCAATAAAAACAAAACAAAACAAAAAAATAAATAAAAGGCTGGAGGATGATTTTGTTCTTTGCTATTCCAGGCTGATTTTATTAAATATAAAATATATCATCATAGGCAGGCCTGTGAATGTCTTCAGCTAGCTTAGGGCTGTAAGAACCTAGGCAGGCTAAAACAAGTTATCTTTAATACAATTTCAATATCGTAATTAGGTTAAGAAAAGTGAAATAAGGGTGTAGAGAATACGGCTTACTGGTTAAGAGCACTGACTGCTTTGAGGACCAAAGCTTAATTCCCACCACCCACGTGACAATTTACAATGCCCTGTAACTCCAGTTCCAAGGGATCTAATGTCCTTTTTTGACCCTTGCAGGCACCAGGCACATAGGTGTGCAAGTCATATGTACATCTAAAATACCTGCAAACATAAAAATTAAGTGAAATAAATATTTTCCCCCACAATCATACTTCAAATAAAATCCCCTGGAAACTCAATGGGATCATTGCCTAATGATAAGGATTAAGCTCAGAAATAGGAAATTATATACTGTTCTTTTAAAATTCTTTTACTTTTAGAGTACTTTAGGACTGTATAAGTTTTGAGCAGCAAGTACAATGGATCCCCCTACCCAGTTCTCTGTTGACAGCTTGCATCAGAGTAGAACATGGGCTACAGCACACACATCCACACTGATAGTTACTGTATATCTCTCTATATATACAACCAGCTGAAACCAAGCCTAAGCTAGTAGCTGATCATTTAGTTTATTTAGCATATCGTTGTAAGCTATAGTTTACAACAGGGCTCCTTCAGTCTTGAGAGTTTTGATGAGTTTGTAATGACATGCATTCACTAGCACTGTATGTATAGAAGACCTTAAAAAAAAAAAAATACTACTGTCTGTTCCTGCCTCCCTCCCTGTACCCCTGACAACTGCTGATCTTTATTGTCTCCATGGCTTTGCTTCTTCCAGAATACCCTGCTATTTTCATACAGCATGCAGACTTTTCCACGCTGGCTTGTTTCACTTAGTGCTATACATTTATGACCCCTCTAAGTCTGTTGGTGGCTTGACAGCTTCATCTCTTTTTATTACTGAGCAACAGTGTATCGTATGGCTGCGCTACAAGTCTCTCCAGGCACTGGTGAATGGGCACCTCAATTGTTTTCCAAGTTTGGGCCATTATGAACAATGCTGCTATAAACATTCATATGCAGCTTATTTTGGGATGGCATTATGTGTTCAGCCCGTTTGGATAAATACTAAGAAGTATAACCACCAGAGCATATGGCGTCTGTCTAGTGTTGAAAGAACCTGACAAACTATCTTCCAAATTGGCTGTACCATGCATAGGAATGAGCGCTTCACTGCTCTGCAGCGCGACCTTCTGTTATTGCTGGCATTTTAGATTTTAGACATTCTAATAGCTGGTAGCATCTCATTGCCCCAACATGCAATTTCCTAAGGACGGTGTTTCCAGCAACTTTTCATGTTTCATTCTCATTTCATTTATTTTCCATTCATATGTTGTCTTTAGTGTGGAGTTTATTCATACTTTCTTTTTTGCCTATTTCTGAACAAAGATGTTCACTTTTTTATTTATTTACATCCTGACTACAGTCCCCCCTTCCCACACCTCCCTTACCCTATCTTTCTCTCCTCCTGTTTCTCTTCAGAAAAGGACAGGCCTCTCATGGATATCAGCAAAACATGGTATGTCAAGTTGCCATAAGACTAAGCATTTCCCCTCATATTAAGGCTGGGCAAGGGGACCAGTATGTGGAACAGGGTTCCAAAAGCCGGCAAAATGTCAGAGACAGTTCCTGCTCCCATTTGTTAGCAGTCTCACAAGAAGACCAAGCTATACAAATATTACATATATGTAGAGGGCATAGGTTGGTACCATGCAGGCCCCTGGTTGCCAGTTCAGTCTCTCTGAGCTCCTATGAGCCTAGGTTAGTTGATTCTGTGCGTTTTCTTGTAGTGTCCTTGATCCCTCTGGCTCCAACAATCCTTCCTCGCTCTCTTCTTCAGGATTCCCCGAGCTCCACCTAGTGTTTGGCTGTGGATCTGCATCTGTTTCCATCAGTGCTGGGCGAAGCCTGCTGACTACAGGGCTAGGTAACAAGCTATGAGTACAGCCAAATATCATTAGCAATCACTTCACGAACTTTTTTTTTTTTTTGCCAGTCATGTTTGTTATATCCTAGGTCTTTGGGAATTCCAGCTTCTGGATTCTGGCATGCCAGCCAGTGTCAGGGGTAGATTCCCTCTCCAGGGATGGGTCTCAGGCTGGACCAGTCACTGGTTGGTCACTTCCACAGTCTCTGCACCAGCATTACCCCAGCACATCTTATAGGCAGGGCAGGTTGCAGGTTGAAGGTTGTGTGGCTGGGTTGATAGCCCAGTCCCTCCACTCGACTTCTTTCCTGGGTACAGGAGCTGGCCCATGGTTCCAGGAGATGATGGACAGTTCAGGCTACATAGCCCCTACTGTTAGAAGTCCTAGCTGGAGGCATCCTTGTAGACTCCTGGGAGTTTCCCTTGCATGTTGTCTATCTGATCCTGAAGTGGCCCCTTTTCCACTTGTCTCTTTCAGTACTCCCCCCCCATCCCTCATGGTCTAATCCTCACCTGCCCCCAGTCTACCCAGAAAACCTCATCTCTTTTGCCTCCCAGGGAGATCAGTGTCCTCCCTTGAATCATCCTTGTTACTTAGCCTTTCTGGGTCAGTGGATTGTAGCATTGTCATCTTTTATTTTATAGCTAATATCCACTTATGTTTATCTTTCTGGGTCTGGGTTACCTCACTCAGGATGATTTATTTTTCCTAGATCCATTTGTGCTCATATTTCCTGGTGTCCTTGTTTTTAACAGCTGAGTAACATTCCATTGTGAAAATGTACCATGTTTTCTTTATCCATTCTCAGTTGAGGGGCATCTAGGTTATTTCCAGGTTCTGGCTATTATGAATAATGCTGCTATGAACATAGTTGAGAAACCGTCCTTGTGGTGCAATTGAGCCTCTTTTGGGTATATGCCCAAGAGTAGTACAGTTGGGTCTGGAGGCAGACTGAGGAACTACCATAGGCTTTCTACCCTGAGGTCTTTCACGGAGCAGACGATGCAGTCAAATGCATCCTCCCATTTTTTCTTCCATAGACTGGACTTGGAACTGTACTTAAAGCGTTCACCACCATGCTCAAGGCAACTCAGAGTTCCTCATTGTCTTTTAATAGTTTTATAATTTTGCCTTTATACTTGTCTGCAGTTAATTTTGATTTTGGGGGAAAGAATAAGGTTTGCATCTGTGTTCAAAAAATTAAGTTATATATATATATATCTTAATATATAACATATATATTTGTGTGTGTGCACCTGCCATGATGGGTGTGTTGGGAGTCAAGTACATGCAGAAATTTGTTGTTTCTCTCCCTTTGTTGAAAAGATGATAATATTTGTACTGAGTTGTCTTTGCTACTCTGCCAAATGTCAGTTACTGTGTTGGGCATGTGGTGGCACTTACCTAAAAGCCCAGCAGACTGAGGAGTAGAGGTGAGAAGACTGTAAATTCAAGGCCAACCTGGCAACTCAACAAAGCCCTTTCTTAAAAATAAAGTTTTAAACCACAAAAGATCAGTTGATTATATTCATGTGGCTTCTTTTGGGGGCTCTGTTTTCTATTACATTCATCTAGTATTTTTTTCTTTCATCAACACCAGTCTATATCATCAGTCCTGACTGTACTTATTTCTCAGTGTTGTACTGATGCCTCCTTCAATAGTCCATTGATTTCTTGCATTGCTATGGAAATTTTACAAGCAACCAATATTTACCAAATAACTTATTGATATTTTGACAAGAATTATCTTAAGTCTGTAGCTCAACTTGGAAAGAGGTAACATCTTAACAAAACTGAAGCTTCTTATCCGTGGCAGGTTGGTGGGTCTCCATAGACTATGATAATCACTTTGGTTCTTCGGTCATGGTTTTGCAGCTTTTCTCATATAAAGCATACCTATCTTTTGTTAGCTGTATACCTAGTTCATTTTATAGGTACCAACATAAGCAGTATTGTGTCTATTTCAAATTTTAATTTCACATTGTTTGGTATGTATGAAAACAGTTGATCTCTTTGTGTTAACTGTTTTCCTGCAGCCTTGCTATGATCACTCAGTACTAGTCTAGGGGTATGCCGATTGTTCGTGATTTTCTATGGTGGAAATCATGCCACCTGAGAATAGAAGGGGTTTTATTTCTTTCCAGTCTATATACCTTTTATTCATTATTGTAGGAGCTCAGACTTCCACGTGATGTTGGTTAGGAGTTAGGTATTCTGTAGATATTCTTACCACAGTAAGTAGCTCTACTCTACTTATTTTCAAAATATTTTTATATTCCCATCACAGGAAACAGATGTTGTTGGGTGCTTCACTGACTGATATGATGGCATGGGTTTTCTTCTTTAGCCTATGGTGTTTAGTCATGATCTGATGAATTATTTAATTGATTATTTGATGTGGAATCAGTGTTTCAGTGTTGCATACCTGAAATAAATCACCCTGAGGTATGTAATTGTTTTTATGCATTGCTAATATTTAATGGAGGATGTTTATCTTTGAACTCAGGAGTGATACTGACCGGTAGTTTATTTTTCTTGTGGTGTTTTCTCTGGCTTAAGTGTTAAAGGAAAGCCTTGGAGAATGAGTTGCAAAGGATTTCTTCTGCTCATAACTTTTAAATGGTATTGTGAAGAATTGGTATTGGGGTTTTTTTTCACCTTAAATATTTAGTAGAATTCACTAGATAACCCTTCTGCTCCCAAAACTTTCACTTTTGCATTATTCTTTTTTAAAAACATTTTGGTTTTATTTTATGTGAATTGGTGTTTTGCCTGCATGTATAACTGTGTATGGGGTGCCAGATCTTGGAATTATAGACAGTTGTTAGTTGTCATGTGGATGCTGGGAATCAAATTCAGGTCGCCCTGGAAGAACAGTCAGTGTTCTTAACTGCTGAGCCATCTCGACAGCCCCACTTTTACAATTATTAATCCAATTTCTTTGATATTGGCCTTTCATAACATCTCTGTTCTTGAGTGTGGGTTTTGAAAAATGTTGCCTATCAAAGCTACTCATTTCATGTGGAAAGGAATGTAAACCTTGGAACACAACAACTTTGACCCTACACTGTCCCTGTAGACCATTTCTTACCAGGAAATGTTTGGTTCCAGGTGTGACAAAATCCATTGCTTGAACTTTCCCATCACAAGCTTCTAGAACTTTATCTAGTGCTGGCTCCGCCCCAAATGTGTAGATATAAACAGTCCCCTGAAAAATCCACAGAAAGAAAAGAAAAAATATCTTGTAAGTACTGCATATGTTATTAATTCAACAGATACTTCTTTAATGGGCACTATGATACTAGGTGATGAGAAATCAAGACAGGGTCTTTGAAAAACTTAAAATATAGAAATCTTACCTATTAATTTAAATGAGTGAATGACTCAATATATAAATAAACACAGCAAGAGATAAGCATGTGGGATATAAGGTTAAGGATGGAATAAGGAATCTATGTTCAAAGCACAGTGTTAGGGGCATTTATTCAGCATGAGAAACCTCCATGGGCTGTGAGTGACTGAGAGAAATGCTCTGTTTGTATTGGCTGCTACACCAAAAATGCCTTGTTCATTTCATCAGACATAAGAGAAAACTATTAAAAATCTCCTGCTTGGTTTTCCCTAGTCATTCCTTATGTATTATATATATATACACACACACACACATATATATATATATACACACATATATATATATATGTATATATGTGGTGGAAATGTTCTCTGTATGATGTAAATAAAGTAACTGGTTTGGCCTATGTAGAGCACCGTAGAAGTGGGTGGAGAATCAGAGGACAGGCAGGTAGGAGAAGGGTGGAGTTAGTCAGTCTCCATCTGACCCCCGAAGAAGAACCATATAAGGAACACAGGTGAACCGTGGGCTGAGCCACGTGGCAGACAGATTAATGGAAATGGGTTGAATTAAGATGAAAGAGCTAGCTAGTAATGGGTATAAGACATAGGCCAAATAGTATAAAGTATGTAAGAGTCTAAGCCATTTCTTTGGGGGATAAAAGCCGCTGGGGACCAGGTCTGAAACTTCTGGGCCCAAAACGGGCCCGGGAAACATTCTACAACATATATATATATGTTGTAGAATGTATATATATATATATATATATGTTGTAGAATATATATATGGCTATATTGTTAGGCACCTCTGTGTTTTACATGTTCATACATTCTGATAAATTTCATATTCTATCATGTGAAAATAAGGGATGTTCTCTTCTAGATGATGTTCACCATGAGGATTTACACATCTAATGGTAACAGGGCGCTGAGTCCTTTGAGCTGGTGTATGAATAATGCATGCTCATCCCTTTGCTGTCCTCCTACTGGACCTTGATATTTTAGACGTGCTGACAAAGTGAATAGTTGGGTTTTGCTTCTGTGATTTTTTTCCCCAATCTTCTACACAGGATTTTTTTCCCTTAGAACTCTTGGAGTACATTTAAGAGTTTTCTCTGGTAACAGCCTGCTGGTGGTGCACTCTTGGTTTCAGAGTGTCTGAAAATGTATTTGAAGTAATTTTTCCTCTTAACTCATTTAATTTTTAAAAAATAGTTTGTCTTTGTTTTTCAAATGGGTCATCTTGGGAATTAAGTGTGGATGCATATTGTTCCTGTTTTGGGATTTACTGTCTCTTTAATCTGTGAACTCCTCTCCTTAATTATCTCTGGAAAGCTATGTCAGAGTCTCCTGAAGCATCATCTCTCCCTCCACCCAGGACTTCAATCAGATAAGCTAGTTTTCACTGTAAAATCCCATCTCTTCTCCTTCTGGACTTCCCTCCATGCTGCTTGTCCAGGCGATATTCTCAATAATCTCTCATCCAACTTCCATGTCAAGTCCTTTGCTAGGTATGTTCATTTAATTTCTTTACATTTATTTTTTCTTTTATGTGTGTGGAGTGTTTTGCCTGCATATATGTCTGTGTGTCACATGCTTGCCTAGTGCTCATGGAGATCAGGAGACCCAATCCTGGGGCTTGAGTTATATCATGTTTGTGAGCTTCTCTGTGGGTTCTTGGAATCAAATAAGAGCCAGAACTCTTAACTATGATCCACCTTTCTGGCCCCAGACACGTCCATTTAGTGTTTCCTTTGTTATGTAGTGCAAGTGTGTGTGTGTATGTGTGTGTGTGTGTGTGTGTGTGTGTGTGTGTGTGTGTGTTAGTAGTTTTGTTTGGCTGTTTTCTTTTGCTACTAGAATACTTAAAAAAAAACTTTCTTGTTCTCAACAGATATTTTTAGTTTTTTATTTACTTCTAAACCATAATACCACTGTTTTGACTTCTGGTAATTACCAGAAATTTAAGTCTTCTCATATTTAAAACAAAAATATTTAACTCTATTTGCAATCTGTCTAATGTTGTTGCCTAACAATACAGAGGGACGGCTAAGCTTAACTTTTAAGAGTCATTTTATTTTATATATATATATATTATATATACATATATATAAATCAAACATTTTTGGGGGAAGGGGGTTCAAGACAGGGTTACTTTTGTGTAGCCCTGGCTATCCTGGAACTTGCTTTGTAGATGAGGCTGGTTAAACTCAGAGAAATCCTCCTGACCCTGCCTCCTAAATGTTGGGATTAAAGGTATGCGCCACTACTACCTGGCCATATCTATGCTTTATTTGGGTCTTGGTTCACATGGTACTTTCCATTTGCAATAGAGTTCTGATTAGAAGAGACTCATCATACAACACACCCTGCTCTCTATTCCCATCCCACATTGACAGTGTCTGAAGCCTGCATCACGAATCATATCTAATGTACCTTGTCTGTCTGAATCAGCAACATTTTGTAACTAGGAGAAAACATCAAATTTGCCACGGGCCCATCAACCTCAACAAAGTTCTTTACTTGGTACTTGGAGTCTTTGACAGTGAATGAGTATATCAGGCCATCCTACAGAACAAACACAGCGAGACAGACAAATCAGTCTTTGCCAATGCATCGTCGACTTTGGTCCACAGACAAGCTCAGGGCCTTCCCCTGCTGAGAGCACCATTTATGTTTACATCTACAATGTGTTATCCCCTTTCATTCAGATACATTAATTCAGAAGGCAGGACGAATGAGGCAGAGTTTGTATGATGTGTGTGTTACTTCTCCTCATTTCAAAGACATCCGTCCGGTGTTTCTTAATCGTTACTATGCACATTACTGCGACACAAAGGCAGAAGTGTGCTGTTTCCACTTCCCCAGGCCCCGGTGAGCTCCAGAACATGGCAGGCATTCAAAAGGAATGGCTGGTTAGCTGGTAGCTGATAAACAGACTTAATGGGATGATTTCTAGAGGAATGAGAGTTATTTCTACAATAGTGAAGAGCCTTGGGGTAGCCATCATTTTCTAGGTTGAACCTCACTGTAACTAACAAAGGCATTTAAGAGATGTGACTTCATGTGGCTGAGACTTGGGTTGAGGGACAGATAGGCAATCTGCTTTCCCCATGCTCCTCCTCATCCTCCACCTCTCATCAGAACAAAGGCAGTGGCCCAAAGAGTCTTAAAGGTCACAGATGCAGGCTAAACGTAGGAAATGGGAGATAATTTTCTGTTGAAAACAGAAGGGACATGTAAGTGGACTGTCAGCATCGAGACTCAAGGTGGCTTCTGCTTGATGGGACCGAGTCTTTCCTCCTAATGTCACCTGGCCTTAAGGTGACCTGTGGAGTAGGGGCAGCTGTCACCAATCTTAACATTGATGACACTGTTTACAGCTACATGGAAACTCAGGATCTGCCCCCATTTAAAACCTCCTGGGACTGTGTGCTCTAATAGATAAAAGCATAGTCCTTGGGTTCATGTCCCAGGTTCACTTTCTGGTGACTGCTATGAGACGTGATATTTGTACCTGTGTAAGGAGCATGTCAGATTTCTACCTGATGAAATTGTGAGGATTAATAACATACTTTGCATGATGCCTGGCACAAACTGTGGCTAATTTCATCTGCTCAGGCAAATGGAGATTAGTGACACTGAATCTCACTGTCAACTCTAGCAGACAAAAGACCTGAGCTCATATCTGACAACCCAATTCATTGTTGTAGAAACCTGCATAGCCTGGGCTGCAGAGAATTGGCTGTCCCCCCACCCCCACCCCCACCCCCGTGGGAGGGAGGGACGGCAGCAGATTTTTAAAGCCCAGTTTTATAAAAACACAGACATGATCATTCGTTACCTGTCCACTCTCTTTTCATGTAATGGAAAGTCTTCCTAGTAAATTTTTTTATTGCAAAATTCAACAAACAATTATAACTGTTAATCTGAAAGAACCCAACATGTAAAAATATAGCTCATAAACATCAGTTGCCACTCCGCTTTTCATGAAAGGGAGCTCTGCTTTTTCATGAAAATGAGGAATTCTGAGAAATAAGATACATTACAATTCCGGAAGTGAGCACGCCGTCCTTCTGATACACCAGTGTGAGTGGACTGATAAGCTGGCCTCCATCTTAGAGGAAAAAGTAAAGGAGAAATTAGACAGCATCATTAACAGGGCAGTAACATGAGAGAAGTAAGCGCTATGTGGGAAGGATTAATTATACAAGTCAAATGAGCTGTGTTGGCATCTAGAGGACAGACCTGTGGACTCGTGGTAGAGAACTATTCAGCAAATCCATTTCTGCTTTAAGAAAAGCATTGCCGGGAATTGGGAAAGGCTGGTGGCAAAGACCCATGAAACCAAAACCGTACTATTATCAGGCCGTGTACTTAAGATTTGTGCATTTTATGATATGTAATTTATGTCAATAAATAAAACACATTAGGGAAAAATCTGCAAGGATGCTTGTTATTAATATAATATTGTCTTTGGGGAGGAAATAACAAAACTGTGTTGCCAGTTTATGTAGGAAAATACAGTAATTACAAGGCCCAGGTGGCGTCCATCAAAATGTTTATTTGTTGCATAAAACGTGTCTGATGATGTTGGCTCCTGCGAAATATGCCCACCTCACAGCAGTTCCCTCTGGAACCCAGCTGCCATTGGAGTCTTCTGGTCTAGTCTAAGGGTCTGATGCTTATAGCCACATACTGAGGAATCCCTTTCTGGACTGTGGTTAAATTAATCTGCAAATGCACAATTCTGATTGAACTACACCCTACTTGGGAAATGTATTTATACTCTTAGTCACTGGCTATGTTTATTTGTCAACCTATTTTTTTTTAATAATATTGATGTTCTTAGAGGATAAAAATTATGTGACTGTGTACTTGTAATAAAGGTAACCTCTACTGCCCCTTGACTGGTACCTTCCACATTATAATGGCACTTAAAACATATATATGTGTGAATATATATATATTCAAAAAGAGTTGTTTGTATGTCCCCCCTTCTGGTAGTCCATGATGGTTACAGACTCATAATCCACCTGCCTCAGCCTCCTGAATGCTGGGATTACAGTCTCTTGTGCCACCAAATCCAGTTGATAAATTTATTTGAAAGCATTTATAATGCACAATAAAAAGAGTATGCAGGAAATAAATTGTGAACAATGTTTAAGACAATGTGATTAAGCCTAATTTCTTAAAATACATTAGAAATGGGATGGGTATTCAGAAGGAGAAGCATTGCTTTATAATTCACTCTGCAAATACTTGCAGAAGCAACTTGATTCTGTTGTGGGATTAAAAAGTGACACAAGCCTCTCAAGTGTCCTCAGCCAGCAGATGACCAAGAGGAAAGAGAGGCTTGGGGCCATTGCGATCTCCTGGGGCGAGGCTCCAATTGAGTTGTAGAGCCCATGGTATTCCAGTGTGAGCACCTACTGTGCAGGAAGGTTGAGGTGGGGCTAGGGAAGGGTCCACAGGAAGTGAGTTGGCGAGAGAGAAATGGACACCTCTGACAGCTTATGTGAATGTGAGTTTGTTGGGTTTGAACTTATGTGTGGTGGGAGGGGAGGGTACATGTGCCGTAGTTTGGAAGTCAGAGGACAACTCCATTCATCCATGAGGATTCTGGGGAATCAAACACAGATTGATTTGATTTAACTTTGATTTAATTGATTGATTTGATCACCTTAACTTTGCTGACACATCTTATGGGCCCATGATGAAGAGGAAGCTTATTAAATCCCTTGCATTGTAACTATAAGAGCTATAGAAGTATCTTCTTATGGTGTGCTGAGGATTTCATGACATGAGCATATAAAGTACTATCAGAACATCAAGGAACTATTAACACTTGGTGAACAGTGGTTAGGCACAAAGTGTATCCACAGGACTTGATAATAGGGGATCAAACCAAAGAGATCTCAGGATGTCTCTAAGAAGGGAAAATCCCCGACCAAAACTGTTGTGGGATAATTGTACACTGTGTTAAGATATATTACTATGATTGGTTTAAAGAGATCTAAATGGCCAGTAGCTAGACAGGAAGAGGTGAGATGGGACTTCCAGGGAAAGAGAGAGAGTTGGAGAAGGATTCTGGACTTGCAGGAGAAGCCAGGAGACATGGAGAGGAAACAGGAGGTGCAGATGGAAGAGAGGTGACACCATGTGATAGAATATAGATTAATATAAATGGGCTAGTTTAAGTTATAAGAGCTAGTTAGGAACAAGCCTAAGCTATAGGCTGAGCTTTCATAATTAATAAGAAGTCTCCGTGTCATCATTTGAGAGCTGGGTGGTGGGACAGAGAAAGACTCCCTACATAAAACACCATCTTGAGGGGTATGCAAAGCAGACCCCACGGCTGTACTCCTGACTATGGGGAGAGTAGTTTCTTACCCAGCAGTGATGTCTCCTCCATCTTCTGAAGAACAGTCACCTTCAAGGTCTCTGCGTTAATCATCAGAAAATGACCCTCTTCACATCCAACATACAAGTCGCTTGATGAAGTCCAGCAATGCATAGTTGGGTGAAGTAAAGGATATATATCATCTTTTGGCTTTAGGAAAGAAGAGAATACATGTGTTAAGACTGCAGTCATGGTCAAGGCACACAGAGACACCCACCACCACAGCCATCATAAAGAAATCAGAGTAGCTGGTATGAACATGCTGCCAACATCAAAGTTAGTTCTTTTTCTCTCCATCTTTCTCTGTATATTTGATTTCGCTATGAAAAACTAAAGCTGCCCTGCCAATACATTTAGGGTTGTCTTTTCCCAGTCTGTGATGAAAGCTTTGATTATCACCCGTTGACTGTTTCTTAGTGGCCACCTTTGGCACCTCCAGTCCTTGATTGGCTGCATATATATGGCCCCCCCTTTCAGGAAGGATTGTCATTAGCACCCCATCTTCTGGCCTTGCAAGGGTCACTAATGTCAGAGGTCAGCTTGGGGCCTCCTCCACTTGGCTGGCTTTCAAAGGCAATGAGATGACCTTTGACCTGACTCCATGGCTCCTCTAATTTGGTTCATGATCATTCCATGTATTTTTGATTCTAAATAACACAGTCAGCAGAATGTAAGTAGATGTTGACTTGGGCACTGAAAACAGTTAGACCAAGTATAAAGCAAACCTTTTCCCCCTAGAAAGGATTAGGGAGTGGGCATGGGAGTGGGTATTTCAGGTTTTGTGAATCACACCAATTGAGTCATGTGTCCTTGCTTTCTTTATCAAAGATATAAAAGCTGTTGTTAGATTTGAGTCACAAAATTAGGCCATCATTTATCCAGGCTTGTCTTATGGTGACAGGAACTGCCTCCCACAGCCGTTAGCACTCTGCTTGTCTGCAGGGCCAGACTCCAAGGCCTCCTCTTAATAAGCCTTGAACAGACCCCACTCTCCGCACTGAAGCTCAAGAAGGCATTGAGAACCATGTCAGAAATGTTGCCTGCAGCACCAGATTTTGAATTCAGGTTATTCGAATATGGCCTCCATTTCTCCCTCCCTCCTTCTTCCCCTTCTCTACTCCTCTCCTTCCTCTCCTTCCTCTT
>PVIH01029004.1:0-14336 GCA_004025045.1 Sigmodon hispidus | reverse complement strand
ACCTTGAATAAGGATATATAGGGAAAGCTGAACACAAAGAAAATATATGTGTAGCAATCTTATTTGTATTTCTACCCTTGATAAGCCATGCTTATGATTCTTATCCTCTGTATAGTTATTGTTAACTCTTCTGCATTTTAAATTCTTTTTACTGTTTTTTTTTGATAAATACAAAATAAAGAAAAAAAAAGAAAAAAAATGTTTAATGAATAAAATTAGAGTCAAAAGAAAGATTCACCAATAGATTAAAAAAACTAGCAAATAATGATAAACTTTTTTTCAGAAATAAAGATGTATACTCCTGAAAACTAAAAATTTAAAACAAAAAAGATAAATTTCTGAAAATGTATGACCTACTAAAGGAAATATAACCAAATTTAGCAGATCAGATAAAATGAATGTTATTCAAACAGTAATAAAAGTTAATCCTACAGTGACCTAGGTCTTCTCAGATTCACTACTGAATTCTGTCAGATTTTTTTTTATTACATATTTTAAAAGTTTTATTTTTTATTATGAATAAAGTCTCATTTTTTTTTTATCCATGTATCCTCTTATTCAAACTCCCTTCCCCTTTTGGCCTCTCCCAGTCACTCTCTCTTCTCCCCATCTCCTTATTTTCTCCCCAGCAAAGGCAAGAGGTCCCAAGGTCCCAAGGTAACTTAGGTCAGCATCCAATCCAGGCAAATCCACTTTTCTCATCTCAACATCAAGACTGGGTCAGGTGTTCCTCTGGAGGAAATGGGCTCCAAGGTACTGCTGAGTAGTATTCCATTGTGTAGATGTACCACAGTTTGTTAATCCATTCTTCAGTTGAGGGACATCTATATAACACCAGTGGCACAGACACTAAGAACAACAATCAATAAGTGGAATCTCCTGAAGTTAAGAAGCTTCTGTAAAGCCAAGGACACTGTCAATAGGACAAAACGACAGCCTACAGAATGGGAAATGATTTTCACCACCCCTACAAGTCATAGAGGACTGATCTCTAAGATATATAAAGAACTCAAGAATCTAGAGCCCAAAACCTTGAATAACCCAATGAAAAAATGGGGTTCAGATCTAAAAATTCTCAGCAAAAGAATTACGAATGGCTGAAAGGCACCTGAAAAAAGTGTTCATCATCTTTAGCCATCAGAGAAATGCAAATGAAAACAACTTTGAGTTAGATTTATTCTTACTACTTTACATTTTTATTCCCACAGCAGAATACTAGTCCTAATAAATAAATTTTAAAATGTTTTTTCTTGTTCTTATGTGTAGCAAATATATGGTAATTACTAATATTTTAAATAATTTACTAGTTTCTATGGGTTACATGTTAGCCTCAAGAACAGAACAAAGTGTCCCTTCCTCTTCAGTCTACTTATTTATTTTCCAGGTTTACTTAGCAGCCACGATAGCTCAATATAAGGATCCTTCCTCTTTTTAGTTTTGATGGGAGTGTAACTAATGTTTCACTGTGACATTCCTTAGTTTATTAATTGTTAGGATTCCTCGCACACCACATGGTCAACCCAACATGGTGCTGAGTGAAATAAGAATTCCTGGCATGTAGTAGCCACATCGTGAAGCCAACATGGCACTGGCTGCCACCGAGTAAGGAGGGCACGACCCTAGGCATGGCTATATAAACCCGTGCTTACCCTTTCTCTTAAAAGGAGATGCCATGATGTAGTCTGTCTCTTCTCTCTTCTGCTTCTCTGCTCCTGTACTCACCTGGCAACTCTCCTGAATAAACACTCATGTGACCCTGGTAGTATATGTGTGTCTCTTCTCATGTGAAAAACCAACATCAATTACTTAAATAACTGTTTCAAAAGGAATTTAAGAAGCAAACAATTTGTTTTGACTTATGGTTCCAGAATCTTTTGTTGGTGAAAAAAACTGCAACAGATATTGAAAGCAGGAATAGAGTTGACTATTTCTTCCCAATGATAGAATATGTTATATTTAGATGTTATAAAATATTACTTAGACATAACTTGTCTCACTATGTAAAAGAATTTAAATTATTTGAAAATTCATACCTAGAAATAATCAATAAAAATACATAATTGAGAAAATTAGAAATCAAAATATTTGAAGGGGATACTGGAATGGATCAGCAGTTAAGAGCACTGAATGCTCTTTATTTTCATGGTGTAACATTAATTATTTCCTGAATTTTCATTGGTGCTTAACTTACTTAGGCTGCAATTTTCTTTCTAGCATATTTTGTAGGGATGATTTGTGGATAAATATTGATGAAATTAAGTTTTATTGTTAAGTGTCTTATTTTTCTCCATCTATGGTAATTGAAAGTTTTTCTGAGTGTAATAATATGGATAGACATCTGTGGTATCTTAGGGTCTGCAAGACATCTGTCCTAGACAGCAGTTCTTACTGTCAGAGTCTCCATTGAGAAGACAGGTATAAATTTAATAGCCATGTCTTTTTGTGTTTCTATGGCTTTCTCTCTTGCAGTTTTTAATATTCTTTCTTTGTTCTGTATGTTTAGTATTTTGTTTATGTGCTAGGGAACTTTCCTTTCTGACTCAATCTATCTTGTGTTCTGTATGCTTCTTATACCTTTTTAGGCATTTCCTTCTTCATGTTCAGAAAATGTCTTTCTATGATATTGTTGAAAGTATTTTCTGGGACTATAATATGGGATTCCTCTTCTTACTATATTTAGAAGTATGTTCTTTTTCTTTTTCTTTATGAACTTTTACTCTTCTCTCATACATTATCTACTGACTACAGTTTCTCCTCTCTTCACTCTGCCCTATTGCTCCACTCACCTCCCCCATATCAACCATCCCTCTCTGTCCAAGAAGGAGGAGAAAAAAGAGGAGAAAGAGGAGTAAGAAGAGAAGGATAAGGAGGAAGAAGTGGAGGAGGAATAAGAGGAGGAGAGTAAAGAGGAGGAGGAAAAGGAGAAAGAACAGCAGAAGGAGAAAAAAGAAAGAAAAGGAGGAGGAAGAGGAGGAG
The DNA here is from genome assembly GCA_004025045.1 of Sigmodon hispidus. Taxonomy (NCBI): domain Eukaryota; kingdom Metazoa; phylum Chordata; class Mammalia; order Rodentia; family Cricetidae; genus Sigmodon; species Sigmodon hispidus. Next base: position 11,360 of record PVIH01029004.1, on the reverse strand, counting down.
AAGAAGGAGGAGGAAGAAGAAGAAGGGAGGGGGAGGAGAAAGAGAGGGAGGAGGAGGAGGAGGAGGAGGAGGAGGAGGAGGAGGAGGTCCTTCACAAATAAACCCCAAACATGGCCTACCAAGATACTACAATAAGACTGGAAACAAATCTTCATACCACAAGCCTGAAATAAACACTTTTTTCTTTGAATTGCTCTTGTCAGATATTTAGATAAAACACTGAGAAATGTAACTGATCAATATAAGTTGTTGATTTGGGCAGAATAAAAGTTAATGAATGTGTTTTAAAATGTGAGAGCAGCAAGGTGTCTCAATGGGTGTTGGCTGACTTATTGCCTCTCATGTCCACAAGGTGGCAGGAGAGAACAAACTCTGGAGACATCCTAGGTTCACCAAGTTTTCACAGAAGCACTGGTGTGCCTCTGCAAACATAGATGTATAATATATGTATAAATATATAAAACATAAAGCCTTTTCTACAAAGGATAGAAACACTCTGTAAATATATTATATATACATGTAAACATATATGAGTGCATATATATGCATACATATATTATATTATATATTAATATATATTAAAATAGCCCAAGAGAGGCCCAAGTTTAAGAAAATGAAAAAATAGGTGAGGAAAATACATAGAATTATAAAAATTATGTCTATGAACAAGAATAGAAGAACAAATAGTTTGCTTGATTATTATAAAAAAAAATAACTTGCAAGCCAAGCATGGGGGCACCACTACAAAGAACAAATATGTGGTGGAGAAGTGGAGAAGACAGAAAAACGGAGCAGCGTTTGTGTTATGAAGAAAAGTGCAGCTGGAGATGTGATGGCTGTGACAGATGAGAGAGGAGGCTCAGGTGACATGTTGTCATTTTCCCATAAGGTCACCATGATGATGTATAGAAACCTAGAGCTTTAGCAAATGCAGACTCAGGCTCCAAATTTGCTGCACTACAGGAGGATTCTCATGGCTCTGGACAATGATGGAGGCCTAAGTTGAGGAAAAGCTCACTTCCTGGATTGGACCTCCTGTAAGTATCACCAGGGCTCATGATGCCACCTGAGGAGGCCACTTTGATATCAGTGGTCCATGATGCTGCTCCAGGCCATGAAGAAGCCTGAGATCCATGTGGACATAATGCAATCTGTGCCACCACCTGACACCTTTGGGATGCCATCAGGTTTTGTTGCCTTAGGGCATCATGCTGATCAGAATTGCATGTGTATCCACCTTAGGCCATTTTGAGGCTCCTGGCCCATATAGCTGCTGAGAGCCATGGGTGAATCAGTGGTGCTGATACAGACAGTTAAGGGCCATGTTGATGTCTGTGGCCTGTTTGTTACCACTGAAGACTGTGTTAATATCAGTAGTCTGTTCTGCCACTTAAAGACATTTAAAGTTAGTGTTGCAAGAGAGCTTGTCTTGCTCCATGCTGGCTTAAGAACAGGCTTTCTGGGGATAGCCTGAGTGCAGAAGAGCTGACTCTGCCTCTCATGTGAGACCAGCCCCGCTCCTCCCTCTCTCCCACAGCACTGTGGTGCAAGCAAACTGGCCCTGCTCCAGGGTAGCCACAACGCTCTCTTCAGTTGACGGTTTGTGGCATCTATATAGGTAGAGAAAGATGCATTCTTCCTAGAGGGCTGTACACTAGAAATTTAACCACGCACAAGTCAAAAAAAATTTTTTCTTCTTTTGCCAACAACAACAAAAATGTACTTGCAGTGTGTGTGTGTGTGTGTGTGTGTGTGTGTGTGTGTGTGTGTGTGACTATGAAGGAAGGGGTGGACATGGGAAGACTGGGAAATGGCTACAATCAAGGAGTATGATGTGATATTCTCAAATACTTAATGCAAAATGATTTTAAAATAAAAGAAAATTACTTGCCTTAATTGAGACAGAGGAAAAATTCAGATGAATAAAAATAAGTTTTTATTTCAAGGACACATAGAGCAGTGATGAATATGCAGGAACATTAACCCTTATACTATTAACTAAGAATTATTTTCATTTCAGATAGGTTTCCTCAGACCCCAAACAGGTTGGAAATCACTGAAGCAACCGATAGTCATCAAAGCTCAATTAAAAGAAAATGTTAATAAAAACAGATAATAGGAAAATATCTTTAGGGCATTACAATAAACAACGGAGCTGGGCATGGTGCCACATGCCTTTGTTCCAGCACTTGGAAGGCAGAAGCAGTAAACTCTGTGAGTTCACGGCATCCTGGTCTACAGGGTGAGTTCCAGGACAGCAAAAGCTGCAAAGACAAACCTTGTCTTGAGAAACCAAAATTAAATATAGAGATAAATAAATAATAAACAAAAGATTTGTTTGATGGTGATGCTTACAGTAGGATATTGAAAAGGAAATGAAAGAATAAATCACACATCTATTTCAGTCACCAAGAATTGTAAAGTTGTTTTTACAAATGTCAGAGAAGGTAGAAATTCTGCATGCAGGAATATAGGCTGAATCCATGTTAGCGATCTCCAACCACCTCCATGTAATCCATCTCTGTTACATCAATATTCAGTACACAAGAGTATGTTTTATAGTTCAACTTGGTAAAGCAGGCTTTCAAAATGCTAAGCAAAGTTCTTTGTCTCCATCTTGTGGCAAGCTTGAAAAAAAAAAGTGTTTCAGTACATGTAGTGCTGTTAAGTCTAAAAGTTATTTTACAATATTTGTATCAATCATTGAAAAGTTCATAAATGTGTTTTAATTATATTAATCAGCAAGTCCTCCCCTTAAACCTCTTAAATCCACACAGCTCCTACTCCAAGCACCCTGTTCTTATTCTTATTTAATAATCCTTTAATTTGAGTTTGTGCTGTATATATACTTATGTCCATCTACCAGAGCATAGTGGACCTACAAGATGCCACACATAAGGAAAACTAATGTTCTCTTCCCTGGAAGCCATCAGTTGCTTATGTCTTTTCAGTTAGTGATTAGGTCTCATAACTCTTTCCTACTTCAAGCAAGAATGTTGACTGTCTTGATTTTATGCAATCACATCTGCAATTAGCTCCTGAGTACAGATTTCCTCTCATGATCTTCCTAATCTCTGAATTTTACAATCTCTTCAGCTTTTCTTATGGTTTGGTTTCTGAACCTTGGGGAGACAGCATGATATAAAATTTCCTCTTGTGGCTGATAACTTGGGTTACTTATTCCCACACTCAACTGTGGAGAGTGCTGTGTAGCCACTCCTTAAAGATGGTGCTGGCCACACTCTGGAGCGGGGCCAGATAAACTCTCCCTGTCACTTTACCCACAGCTCCTCCTGAGAGAATCTGCACGGCTACTCACTGCCACATTGAACTGAGGGAACTGACAACTACAGGGGTCTCAGAAGGACAGACTCAGACCCTGCCCAGAGGTGAGGAGGGGTCACCAGGCCCAAACGTCTATATCCCAGCCTGGGAGGGACACTTGGGCTCCCATCAGTTTCGGTTCCACTTCTGGGACCAAGTGCTGTCTGCAGAGTCCCAGCACACTCTGGAGCAGGGGCAGATAAACTCTGTCTGTCACCATACCCACAGCTCCTGCTGAGGGAATTTGCATGGCTACCCACATCGACCTCCAACTAGCAAACAAACAACTGCAGGGGTCACTGAAGGGTAGATTCAGACCTTGCCCAGAGAGGTGACAGGAGGCACACAAACCCGAGTGCCACAACTGACCAGGAGCCATCTAATCGTGAACCACTGAAGCCATGGGCAAACGTCAGTGCAAAAAATTTCATAATAATACAAAGAACAACATGGTAACTCCAGAAGAGAGTGGCGATCTTACAAATACAAGACCTGAACTGAGCAATGAAGAGGAAACAGAAGGAAGCAACACCAAAAATTCCTTTTTGATGATCATCGAAGCTCTCAAAGAAGATATGAAAAAAAGCCTTAAAGAAATAGAAGAAAATACAAACAAAAATTGGGAGAGATGAACAAATCTATGAAAGAAACATGCCAGGAACTAAAAGCTGAAATAAAAGCTGAAATAGAAGCAATAAAAAAGGCACAAAATGAGGCAAAGATGAAAATAGAAAACCTGAAGAAAAAAGCTAGAACCACAGATACAAGCATAACAAAAAGAGTTCAAGAGATAGAAGATAGAATCTCTGAAGTGGAAGACTCAGTAGCTCAAATAGATATATCAGTCAAAGAAAACAGTAAAACTAATAAAGCCGTAACTCAAAATGTTCAGGAAATCTGGGACACCATGAAAAGACCTAATCTGAGAATAATAGGAATAGAAGAAGGAGAAGAATACCAGCTCAAAGGCACAGATAATGTTTTCAATAAAATCATAGAAGAAAACTTTCCTAACCTGAAGAAGGAAATGCCTATAAAGATACAAGAAGCTTACAGAACACTAAATAGACATGATCCCCCCAAAAAGTCAGCATGCCACAATATAATAAAGCCTAAAAAACATACAAAACAAAGAAAAAATTTTAAGAGCTGCAAAAAAAAAAAGGGTCAACTCACATATAAAGGCACACCCATCAGAATAATGCCTGACTATTCAATGGAAATGATGAAAGCTAGAAGGGCTTGGTCAGAAGTTATACAGACGCTAAAACAGCATGGCTGCCAAACTAGAATACTATACCCTGAAATATTATCAATCACCATAGATGGAGTAAATAAGGTATTTCAGGACAAAGTCAGACTGAAAGAATATCTATCTACCAATCCAGCACTACACAGAGTATTAGAGGGAAAACTCCAACCTAAGGACCTCTGATACACCCACGAAATCACAAACAATCAGTAAGTCCACAGAAGAATACCCTAGAGAAAGGAAATACAAACAAGTTGCCACCAAAAATGGCAGGAAATATGAATCAATGGTCACTAATTTCCCTTAATATCAATGGTCTCAACTTTCCTATAAAACGTCACACACTAACAAGATGGATGCAACAAGAAAAGCCATCCTTCTGTTGCCTACAAGAAACACACCTCAACTGCAAAGACAGAGACAGGCTTAGAATAATCAACCTTAGAGCTGAAATCAATACAATTGAAACAAAAAGAACAATACAAAGTATCAATGAATATAAGAGTTGGTTCTTTGAAAAAGTTAACAAGATAGATAAGCCCTTAGTCAAACTAATCAAAAAACAGAGAGTGTTCAAATGAACAAAATCAGAAATGAAAAGGGGGACATAAAAACAGACCCCCAGGAAATACAGAGAATTATCAGATCATATTTTGAAAATCTGTATTCCACAAAAATGGAAAATCTGAAAGAAATGGACAGCTTTCTGGACAGGTACAATCTGCCAAAACTAAATGAAGATCAGATTAATTACCTAAACAGGCCTATAACCCTTAAGGAAATTGAAGCTGTCATTGAAAACCTCCCCAAAAATAAAAGCCCTGGCCCAGATGGTTTCAGTGCTGAATTCTACCAGACATTCAAAGAAGAATTACTACTGTTTCTCCTCAAACTATTTCTATTTCACACAGTAGAAACTGAAGGAATATTGCCAGATTCCTTTTATGAGGCCACAATCACCCTAATACCGAAGCCACTCAAAGACACAACAAAGAAGTAGAATTACAGAACAATGTCCTTCATGAATATTGATGTGAAAATTCTCAACAAAATCTTGGCAAACCATATACAACAATGTATAAAAGATATCATTCAACATGACCAAGTAGGCTTTATCCCGGAAATGCAGGGCTGGTTTAACATACGAAAAACTGTAAATGTTATCCATCATATAAACAAACTAAAGGAACAAAACCTCATGATCATATCCTTAGATGCAGAAAAAGCCTTTGACAAAATCCAACACTCCTTTATGATTAAAGCCCTGGAGAGATTAGGAATACAGGGAGAATACCTAAATATAATAAAGGCGATTTACAAGAAGCTGACAGCCAGTATCAAACTTAATGGAGAAAAACTCAAAGCAATTCCACAAAAATCAGGAACTAGACAAGGATGTCCTCTCTCCCCATATCTATTCAATATAGTTCTCAAAGTTTTAGCTAAAGCAATAAGGGAACGAAAAGAGATTAAGGGCATACAAATTGGAAAAGAAGAAGTGAAGCTATCTCTATTTGCTGATGATATGATTGTATACATAAGTGACCCACAAAACTCTTCCAAGGAACTGCTACAACTGATAAACACCTTCAGCAATGTAGCAGGACACAAGATTAACTCAAAGAAATCAGTAGCCCTTCTGTAGATAAAGATAGAAGAGCTAAAGATAGAAGAGCTGAAAAAGAAATAAGGGAAACATTACCCTTCATAATGGCTGCAAATACTATTGAATACCTTGGAGTAACTATAACCAAAGAAGTAACAGACCTATTTGACAAAAATTTTAAAACACTGAAGAAAGAAATTGAAGAGGATATCAGAAAATGGAAAGCTCTCCCATGTTCCTGGATTGGTAGCAACAACATAGTAAAAATGGCAATTCTACCAAAGGCGATCTACAGATTCAATGCACTGCCCATCAAAATCCCAACACAATATTTCTTGGACCTTGAAAGAACAACACTCAATTTCATTTGGAATAACAGGAAAGCCAGGATTGCCAAAACAATTTTGCTCAACAAAAGAACCTCAGGAGGTATCCCTGACTTCAAGCTATACTATAGAGCTACAGTAATCAAAAACAGCCTGGTACTGACATAAAAACAGACTTGTGGACCAATGAAATAGAATTGAGGATCCAGACATTAACCCAAAAACCTATGAACACCTGATCTTTGACAAAGAGTCCCAAAACATTCAATGGAAAAAAATATTATATTTAACAAATGGTGGTGGCATAGCTGGATGGAAGTGTGCAGAAAAATGTAAATAGATCCGAGACTGTCACCCTGCACAAAATTCATATCAAAGTGGATCAAAGACCTCAACTTAAACCCAACCACTTTGAACTTAATAGAAAAGAAAGTGGGAAATACACTTCTACAAATTGGCACAGGCGACCACTTCCTAAATATAACACCAGTGGCACAGACACTATGTCCAACAATCAATAAGTGGGATCTCCTGAAGCTGGGAAGCTTCTGCAAAGCCAAGGACACTGTCAATAGGACAAAACGCCAGCCTACAGAATGGGAAAAGATTTTCACCAACCCTACAAGTGAAAGAGGACTGATCTCTAAGGTATATAAAGAGTTCAAGAATTTAGAGCCCAATACCTTGAATAACCCTATCAAAAAATGGGGTACAGATCTAAAAAGAGAATTCTCAGCAGAGGAACTATGAATGGCTGAAAGGCACCTGAAAAAGTGCTCATCATCTTTAGCCATCAGAGAAATGCAAATCAAAACAACTTTGCGATACCACCTAACACCTATTAGAGTGGCTAAGATAAAAGGAACAGATGACAGCCTATGTTGGAGAGGATGTGGAACAAGGGGAACACTCCTCCATTGTTGGTGGGAGTGTAAGCTTGTGCAGCCACTTTGGAATGCAATATGGCGGTTTCTCAGAAAATTGAGAATCAATCTCCCCAAGGACCCTGCAATACCACTTCTGGGTGTATACCCTAAAGAGGCACATTCACACTCCAAAGGTATTAGCTCAACTATGTTCATAGCAGCATTATTTGTAATAGCAAGAACCTGGAAACAACCTAGATGTCCTCAACTGAAGAATGGATTAACAAACTGTGGTACATCTACACAATGGAATACTACTCAGCAGTAAGAAAAAATGATATCCTAAAATTTGCAGGCAAATGGATAGATTTGGAGAATATCCTCCTGAGTGAGATCTCACAATCTCAGTAAGATAAGCAGAAGATGTACTCGCTCATTAGTGGTCTCTAAACAAACAAACAAGAAAAAACAGCCAAGCATACCCAAGCTGCAATCCACATCCACTGAACAGCTTGGGATCAGAAACACCCTGGACTGACCCTTCGGACCCCACTCCAACTATAGGAACACCTGACTCACTCTTGAGGGAGGATGGACAAAACTGGATTTGGCCAGGAGTGGAGACTGATCCAAACATTATTGGGTCAGTGGGACCATAGGACTCTCCGCTCCCTGCCCAGGGAGGGAATGGGGAGTTGTGGAGAAGAAAAATGACCTGATGTGGTGGGAGGGGGAAGGGACCTTGAATAAGGATATACAGGGATGGAAAAAGAAATTCAGAGTGAAAGCTGAACACAAAGTAAATATATGTGTAGCAATCTTATTTACATTATCACCCTTGATAAGTCATGCTTATGATTTTTATCCTCTTTATAGTTATTGTTAACTTTTCAGCATTTTAAATTCATTTTACTGATTTTTGATAAATACAAAATAAATAAAGAAAAAAAAGATGGTGCTGGCTTCTACCCTTCACCTTCCACATGGTGAGTGCTCTCAGTGACAAACATTCCTATAATTGGCTAGGCTGAGGATCTGGCTTGCTTCCGCCTACCTGGACCTATAGGTAGTGCCCATGTGGCATACTAGGGTTCGCTGTCCAGGGGCTATTCAAGCTGTGGGTGGGTTTTCCCCAGGGACAGAAGGAGAGAGAGAGAGAGAGAGTGAGAGAGAGAGAGAGAGAGAGAGAGAGAGAGAAAGAGAGAAAGAGAGAGAGAGATGTAGCAAGTCAGTCAGTCCCCGTCGTAAATAAGTAAGACAGAAGTCAGAATTGAAGGTTCCTGAATAAAACTGCAGAAAGAAGAGCTGGTGTTGCCTCTTCCTTGAGGGACGAGGTTGCATGCGACACTCAGCCAGTTGTCAGATTCTGCATTTACCATTGTTCACTGAACACACAACTTCTTTGACGTAGTGTTTATACTAATCTATGGGAACAGATGTAAATTTAGAGGGCATTCGACTATGTCCATTATGAAAAATGATAGTAGTAAATTCACCCTTGGTGTTGTGAGCTCCCCAACTACAGGTTCTTGACTAGATTTAAAGTACTAGACATATGTCTCCTCTGGTGGGATAAAACTTGAATCCAATCAGATTTATTCTCAGCTAACTTCCTCATATAGCCCAGAGCAAGGTTTTACTGATGTTTAAGAGACAAACTGACTGTAATCTAAGATATATACAAGGGAATCTATTATTCTAGTAAAGAGATAAGATTTTTAAGACAATAAGTGGAAACTTCATAATACCTGTGAAGACTGGCTATAGTGGTTTGAAAAATAATAGCTCCCATAGGAAATGGTACAATTAGGAGTTGTGGCTTTGTTTGAGAAAGTGACCTTGCTGGAGAAAGTGTGAGACATGTGTCATTGTAGGAGTGGGCTTTGAGATCTCATATGCTCAAGCTACTCACAGTGTGGCATTCAATTCACATTCTGTTGCCTTTGAATCAAGATCAACTCTCAGATCTTGCTCCAAAACCATGTCTGCCTACAATCACCATGTCCTGCCATGATAATAATGTATTAGAGTTCTTAAACTGTTAAGTCATTCTGAATTAAATGCTTTGTTTTATAAGAGTTACCATCGTCATGGTGTCTCTCTAGCAAAGTAAATCCTAACAAAGATATTGATCATTTTGCATTCTGACATAAGTATTAGAGTTCTTATGTAATAATTAGAACTATAGCTCTCATAACCAAAAAAGTGATAATTTTTATATAACAATTCTACAAATTGATGTTTTAATAAAAATAACAGATAACAGATATCAGACATCAAGATGAAATATTCAATTCAAATATTAATGTTTAAATAATGAAGAACTACTGTGAAACTGCATAGCCTGTTTCCTGAAATCTTTGAGAAAATATGTATTTAGTAGTTTTCTTATTTTAATTTTATAAAGTTAATATACATTGGATAGCACCTTTGGCAATATTACATATACTATACATATATGTATACATATACATATACTATCATCTTAGAAGATGATGAATGACTGCTAGGACTTGCCTGGAAAATGCTCATAGAAAGGGTAAAGAATGTGGAAATTTTATATATGTAAACCTGAATTCCCAAGGTTTGGGAGACCATAGAAAATTCACAAAGAATTCTCATACACACACAATGTTGTGAGATTCTTCTAGGATCTAACAAGCAAAAACAGATGGCTTGGCATATAAACACTCTGTTGTTATATAAAGAACTCAAATAATGGCCTCAAAAGATATTCTACTGTCTCCCCATTCTCTGGATTTAGAAAGTAATTCTCTTGATAGATTCACTTGTAAGTATCTTTGTGATCTTACTTAGTCCCCAGGTAGAAGCCAGTATACTAAATCCTTACTAATATTTTTGGAACATCAATCAATGTAACTAGGAGCATTGAGATGATCAAGCCAAACTCTTTTTAAGTTCTCTTTAATCTCAGTCTTTTTCACATAGTGGAAGAATTAAAATAATATTATTTTTAGCACATTATACTTTGTGAAAACAAGGCACAAAAGCAAACCATATTGACAGAATTAGGGAGTAAAAAATATGGCTCTAGATGAGAAGCACTATGAAAAATTTTAGTCCTATTTAGTGGACAAGAAGCAAAAGGACTCCACTTTGCTGGCACAACCATTAATTACATCATTTGCAAGATCTAAAGTAAGCATAAACCATATATCTGTGAAGAGTCAGAAAAATAGAGAAGGGAGGATCCCTGACAATGATAGACTCACCCAAGAAGCAGAGTGAAGATTTGGAGGATCCCAGCCATGCTTTGTCCAGGAGCTTCCTGCTCTCTTCCTTTCTGGTGTCTCTTTCAGAATGATTGGAAAGCTCTATAACGTAGAAAGAGAAAAGTAAAAACAAGAGAGGAAAAACTTTTGTTCTCTTACTTTCTTCTATCACCAAATTCCTTAGTTCATGTGAAAAACAAATTTAAACTGGATTCATGGCTAGATTACAACCTAGTACTATCAATCTTTATTTGCATATTTATAAATAGAAACAATAATTTAAAACTTTTTGGGAAAACTGACAAATTTCCCCAAATAGACCTTAAATATATATTATATAAGCTATAGTTTTGTCACAAATAAAACAATTATTTTTTTCAAAATAAATATTGATAGTACAATAAATGGTAAAATGGTGGAATTTCCCCATTGTTGCTGGTTCCACTTCCGGGACCCAGCGCTGGCTGCAGAATCCCAGCGCTCTCTGGGGCAGGGGCAGGTGGACGCTGTCCCTGACCACTTCCACGGCTCCTGCTGAGGGAAACCCCGCCACAACCTCGAACTGAGTGAAACCAACTGCTGGGGTCTCCGAGGGGCGGATTCGGACCCCGCCCAGAGGTCAGGAGGGGGCTAGAGGCCTCAGTGCCTTTATCCCAGCCTGGGAGGGAGAGTTCAGCTCCCATTGTTGCTGGTTCCACTTCCGGGACCCAGCGCTGGCTGCAGAATCCCAGCGCTCTCTGGGGCAGGGGCAGG
>PVIH01029003.1:0-14337 GCA_004025045.1 Sigmodon hispidus | reverse complement strand
GAGAATTCCCTTTTTAGATCTGAACCCCATTTTTTGATAGGGTTATTCAAGGTTTTGGGCTCTAAATTCTTGAGCTCTTTATATACTTTAGAGATCAGTCCTCTGTCACTTGTAGGGTTGGTGAAAATCTTTTCCCATTCTGTAGGCTGTCGTTTTGTCCTATTGACAGTGTCCTTGGCTTTGCAGAAGCTTCCCAGCAGCTCTATCACTTTTAAAGTTGGTGAAAATATTTTCCTATCCTGTAGGCTCTATATTTATCCTATTGACTGTGTTCTTGGCTTTACAGAAGCTTCTCAGTTTCAGTAAGTCCACTTATTGATTTTTGCTCTTAGTGTCTTGCTACTGGTATTATATTTCAGAAGTGGTCACCTGTGCCAATTTGTTGTTGCTATTTTCCACTTTCCACCATTTGTTAAAGATACTATTTTTTCTTTATTCATTTTTCTTCTTTTTATTATTACTATGAATAAAGAAGTCACATTTTCTATCCTTGCATATCCTTATTCAAGGTCCCTTACACTTCCCACCACATCAGGTCATTCTCTCTTCTCCATATCTCCCCATTCCCACAATGGGTAGACAGTCCCAAGATCCCACAGTCACAATATTGCTTAGTTCAGCCTCCACTCCTGGAAAATCCAGTTTTCTGACCCCAACATCAAGAATAAGTTAGGTATTCCTCTAGGGGGAGTGGGATCCAGGAGTCAGTCCAAGGTGTATCTTATCCCAAGCTGTTCAGTGGTTGTGGTTTGCAGCTTGGACATACTTTGCTGTTTTTTGTTTGTTTATTTGTTTGTTTGTTTAGAGCCCACTAATGAGTGAGTGCATCCCCTACTTTCTTTCTGGGTTTAAGACATCTCGCTCAGGAGAATATTCTCCAAATCAATCCATTTACCTGCAAATTTTAGAATATATTTTTTTCTTACTACTGAGTAGTACTCCACTGTGAAGATATACCACTGTTTGTTAATCCATTCTTCAGTTGAAGGACATCTAGGTTGCTTCCAGGTTCTTGCTATTACAAATAACGCTGCTATGAACATAGTTGAGCTAATACCTTTGGAGTGTGAATGTGCCTCTTTAGGGTATACACCCAGAAGTGGTATAGCTAGGTCCTTGAGGAGATTGATTTCCAGTTTTGTGAGAAACCTCCATATTGTATTCCAGAGTGGCTGAACAAGCTTACACTCCCACCAACAATGGAGGAGTGTTCTCCTTGCTCCACATCCTCTCCAGCATAGGCTGTCATCTGTGACTTTTATCTTAGCCAATCTGACAGGTGTCAGGTAGTATCTCAAAGTTGTTTTGATTTGCATTTCTCTGGTGGCTAAAGAAGTTGAGCACTTTTTCAAGTGCCTTTAGCCATCCGTAATTCTTTTGCTGAGAATTCCCTTTTTTTATTTGAACCCCATTTTTGATTGGGTTATTCAAGGTTTTGGGCTATAGTTTCTTGAGTCCTTTAAATATTTTAGAGATCAGTCCTCTATCACTTGTAGGGCTGGTGAAAGTCTTTTCCCATTCTGTAGCCTGTTGTTTTTTTTCTATTGACAGTGTCCTTGGCTTTAAAGAAGCTTCTCAGTTTCATGAGGTTCTATGTATAGATTTTTGTTTTTAGTCTGTGCCACTGGTCTTATATTTAGAAAGTGGTCACCTCTTCCTGTTTATTGGAGGGTACTTTCCACTTTCTTTTCTATCAAGTTTAGAGAGGCTGGGTTTATGTTGAGGTCTTTGATCCACTTGGATTTGAGTTTTGTGCAGTGTGACAGGCTTGAATGTATTTTCATTTTTCTACACACTACCAACCAGCAATGCTAACACCATTTGTTAAAGATACAATCTTTTTTCCATTGAGTATTTTTGGCCTCTTTGTCGAAGATCAGGTGTTCATAAGTTTTTGGGTTAATGCCCTGATCCTCAATTTGATTCCATTCATTCACAAGTCTGATTTTATGCCAGTACCAGGTTGTTTTTATTACTGTTGCTCTATAGTATAGCTTGAAATCAGGGATGGTGAAGTCTCCTGAGGTTTTTTTTTTTTTAGCAAAATGTTTTTGGTAATCCTAGATTTCTATTATTCTGAATGAAGATGAGTATTGTTCTTTCAAGGTCCATAAAATATTGTGTTGAGATTTTGATGGACAGCGCATTGAACATGTAGATTGCTTTTGGAAGAATGCCATTTTTACTATGTTGATCCTACCTATGCAGGAACATAAGAGAGCTTTCTATTTTCTGATATCCTCTTCAAGTTCTTTATTCAGTGACTTAAAATTTTTATCAAATAGATTTGTTATTTCTTTGGTTATAGTTACTCCAAGGTATTCAATGCTATTTGCAGCTATTATAAAGGGTGATGTTTCCTTTATTTCTTTTTCAACCCTCTTGTCTTAGTGTATAGAAGGGCTACTGATTTCTTTGACTTAATCTTATATCCTGCTACATTGCTGAAGGTGTTTATAGGCTCTAGGAGTTTCCTGGTAGAATTCTGTGGGTCACTTATATTTACAATCATATCATCTGCAAATAGAGATAGTTTCACTTCTTTTCCAATTCGTATCCCCTTAATCTTTTTTCATTTTTTTTTGTTGTTGTTGCTTTAGCTAGAACTTCGAGAACTATATTGAATAGATAAGGGAAGAGAGGACATCCTTGGCTAGTCCTGATTTTAGCAGGATTGCTCTGAGTTTTTCTCCATTAAGTTTGATGTTGGCTGTTTGCTTCTTTTAAGTAACCTTTCTTATATTTAGGTATTTTCCCTGTATTCCTGATCTCACCAGGGCTTTTATCATAAAGGAGTGTTGGATTTTGTCAAAGACTTTTTCAGCATCTAAGGATATGATCATATGGTTTTGCTCCTTCAATTTATTTATATTTTGGATGACATTTACAGTTTTTCTTATGTTGAACCAATCCTGCATTTCCCGGCTGAAGCCTACTTGGTCAAGGTGGATGATATTTTTTATATATTGTTGTATATGGTTAGCCAAACTTTTGTTGAATATTTTAGCATCAATATTCATGAGGGAATTTGGTCTGTAGTTCTCCTTCTTTGTTGTGCCTTTGACTGGCTTGAGTATTAGGGATATCGTGGACTCATAAAAGGAATTTGGCTATATTCCTTCAGATTCTAATGTATGAATTAATTTTAGGTGTAATGGTTGTAGTTCTTCTTTGAATGTCTGGTACCATTCTGCATTGAAATTATCTGGACCTGGAATTTTTATTTTGGAGGCTTTTAATAATAGCTTCAATTTTATTTAGGGTTATAGGTCTGTTTAGGTAATTAATCTGATCTTCATTTAATTTTGCTAAATGGTACCTGTCCTAAAAGCTGTCCATTTCTTCTAGGTTTTTCATTTTTGTGAATTATATATTTTCAAAGTATGACCTAAATGGCTAAAAGGCAGTTGAAAAGTGCTCAACATCTTTAGCCATCAGAGAAATACAAATCAAAACAACTTTGAGATACTACCTGAGACCTGTCTGATTTGATAAAATAAAAAACACTGATGACAGCCTACGCTGGAGAGGGTGTGGAGCAAGGAGAACACTCCTCCATTGTTGGTGAGAGTGTAAACTTTTTCAGCCACTATGGAATGCAATATGGTAAAGTGAGAATCAATCTCCCCAAGGACCCAGCAATATCATTTCTGGGTGTATACCCTAAAGATGCACAGTCGCCCTCCAATGGCATTAGCTCAACGTTGTTCATAGCAGCATTATGTTTAATAGCAAGAATCTGGAAACAACCTAGATGCCCCTTAACTGAAGAATGAATAAACAAACTGTGATACATATTAACAATGGAGTACTACTCAGCAGTAAGAAAAAATGATATTCTAAAATTTGCAGGCAAATGGATGGAGCAGGCAATAGGAAGTATATAAGCACAATGATGATATGCATTTATGAAAGACATGGAAATTAAACAGCAACAAAAGCTTACGTGTGTCCAGATGTATCACTAGGGAGTCTTTTTTTGAAATCATGGTCTATCAACAGAGTCCTAGCACTTTTTATGTGAATTAGACTGTCCTCGAGCATACAAACATCTTACTTCCTCTGCCCTTAAAATGCTGGGATTAAAATACATACCATCGTGATTGGCTGCATTATTAAATTATTACTTTGAATATCTCTCAACATAACATTGAACAAAACAAAGGCAATTATTATTGAAACATTCTGAAATCATGTTGGAAGAGGTCTACACAGGCAGATCTGGTGGGATGGAGATCACACAGTCTCTAATCCTATTTATTGTCTCCCATGGCATCATCTAGGACAGCCTTGCACATACTATATGGGAATCTTCTCCAAGTAACCATACCCCATCAATTACAGTCCTTTGCTTTTTATGGTAAAGGCAGTTCTTACTTTCAGCAAGATCCCAACAACCATCCTGATTTACACAGATATTTGCTAAGTTGCAGGGACCACAGAAATACCTTGCTGTGCTGGATGAGTCAGAGGTTTCAGGACACTGAAGGGATTAAGTGAAGGCATCCTGAACCTGGTGCAGCACAGCTCCATACAGTCTTTCATCCCCTTGATGTGCTGCAGAGCCAGTGCTTGAAACTTCACTCATGTCATATGACCTGCTTCTCTACCTCATCTGTCTTTTCTCTCACCAGACCCACTGAAAATGACTTTACCAGCAACTCCATTTTGTTCACGGTGATGCCAGCAGTTTCAGATATTTTCTTCAAAAAAGAGTTGTATTTGTTTATTTATTTACCTCTCCAGGTGTTTGAAAAAATTTTCAGCTGAGTCACATTAATGTGTACATAAAAAAATGGAAAAATCTCCCATGTTCCTGCAAAGGTATATTCAACATAGTGGATACAGCAATCTTACCAAAGGCAATCTAAAGATTCAATGCTATTCCCATCAGAATCCCAACCCAATTTTTATAGACCTTGAAAGAACAACACTCAGTTTCCTTTGCAATAACATGGAAATCTGGATTGCCTAAACAATTTTTTTCAACAAAAGTATCTCTGGGGGCATCACCATCCCTGATTTCAAGTTATACTATAGAGCTACAGTTATAAAAACAGCTTCATACTGGTATAAAAACTGACTTGTGGATCAATGGAATCAAATTGAAGACCTAGACATTAACACACACACCTATGAACACCTGATTTTTGAAAAAGAGACCAAATATATTGAATGAAAGAAAGATAGTTTTTTTTCAACAAATGCTGTTGAACTAAATGGATGGTAGTGTGTAGAAAAATGAAAATAGATCCAAACCTATCACCTTGAACAAAACTTAAATCCAAGTGGATCAAAGACCTCAACATAAACCCAGCTACACTGAACTTGGGAAATAGTCTCCAACGCATTGGCACTGGTGGCCACTTCCTAAATATAACACCACTAGCACAGACACTAAGAACAACAATCAATAAGTCAATATATTTGTCCTCTTCATCAAAAATCAAGTGTTCATATGTGTGTGGGTAATGTCTTGGTCTTTAATTCAAATCCATCCACAAGTCTGTTTTTATGCCAGTACCAAGCTGTTTAATTACTGTGGCTCTATAGTATAATTTGAAATCGGAGATGGTGATGCCTCCTGAGGTTCTTTTCTTGAGCAAAATTGTTTTGGCATTCCTGATTTTTCTGTTATTTTAAATAAAATTGAGTATTGTTCCTTCAAGGTGTATAAAAAATTGTGTTGGGATTTTGAATCTGTAGATTCTTTTGGTAAGATTGCCATTTTAACTATGTTTATCCTACCTATCCAGGAACATGGGAGATCTTTCCATTTTCTGATATCCTCTTCAATTTCCTTAGTCAGATTTTTATAATTTTTGTCAAACAGATCTGATACTTCTTTGTTTATACTTGCACCAAGGTATTTAATGCTATTTGCAGCTATTATAAAAGGTGATGTCTCCTTTATTTCTTTTTTAGCCCTTTTATCTTTAGTGTATAAGAGGGATCCTGAGTTTTTTTAGTTAAGCTTGTATCCTGCTGTATTGCTGAAGGTGTTTAACAGCTGTAGATGTTCCCTGGTAGAATTTTGTTGGTCACCTACGTATACAAGTCATGTCATCTGCTAATAGAGATATTTTGACTTTTTTCTTTCCAATTTGTATCCCCTTAATCTCCTTTCGTTCTCTTATTGCTTTAGCTACAACTTTGAGAACTATGTTTAATTGATGAGGGAGAAAGGACATCCTTGTCTTGTTCCTGATTTTAGTGGGATTGCTTTGAGTTTTTCTCCATTTAGTTTGATGTTGGCTGTCAGCTTTTTGTAAATTGCCTTTACTATATTTACATACTTTCTCTGTATTCCTGCTCTCTCCAGGACTTTTATCATGAAGGCATGTTAGATATTGTCAAAGACTTTTTCAGCATCTAAGGAAATATTCATGTGAGTTTTTTTCTTCAATTTGTTTATATGATGGATAACATTTACAGTTTCCCATGTGTTGAACCATCCTTGCTTCTTGAATGAAGTCTACTTGATTATGGTGAATATATTTTTATATGTTGCTGGATTCAGTTTGCCAGAATTTTGTTGAGAATTTTTGCATCACTATTCATGAGGAAAATTGGTCTATAATTCTCTTTCTTTGTTGCATCTTTGAGTGGCTGGAGAATCAGCGTTATTGTGGCCTCATAAAAAGAGTTTGGAAATGTTCCTTTTGTTTCTACTGTATGCAAGAGTTTGAGGAGTATTGGAGTTAGCTCTTCTTTGACTGTCTGGTAGAACACTGCAATGAAACTATCTGGGCCTGGGCTTTTTTCATTTGGGAGACTTTTAATGACAACTTCAATTTTCTTTGGGGTTATAGGACTGTTTAGTTCTTTAATCTGAACTCGATTTAATTTGGGTAAATGTATCTATTGTTACTTTTGAATCTTCTACCCCAGAGATTCTCTTTTCCTTCTCTTGGTGTCTGTTGATTATGCTTGAATCCGTAGTTCCAGGTCATTTTTTTAGGTTTTTTATTTTTAGTTTAGTCCTCGTTTGTGCCTTCTTTATTGCTTCTATTTTAGTTTTTAATTCTTGGTAAATTCTTTCACCTGTTTGCTTTATTTTCACGTTTGTTCATCTTTTCTAATTTTCTGTTTGTGTTTTCTCCTATTTCTATAAGGAAGTTTTTATATCCTCTTTTAAGGCTTCTATTAGTTTTATAAAGCTGTTTTTAAGGTTATTTCCTTCTATTCCCTCTTCATTGTTATGTTCAGGTTGAAGCTATAAAACTACTTGCTTTGTCTGGTGGTGTCTTGTTGATCTTTGTATTGTTGTATATATTCTTGCACTGCTGTTTTCCCATTGTTTCCCCAATTCATTCCTGTTTAGTTCTTGGTTGGCTCTTAGTGAGTTGTTGGACTTAGGGCTCTTAATAAGCTATGTATTCAAAAGGTTGGCTCTTCTTGTGAGGTTGCAGTGTTATGATGCCTGTTGTTACCTCTTGATCTTTTACCTCTGAGCTGTGTGCCCAGGGACTTTGCTGTTTCCACACTGCTAGTACACCAGTCGTGTACCAGGTGGGCTTTACTCTGTACTGAAACAGAGAATCCATCTCAGAGTCCAGGTTCAGGTGGTGGAAGTCACCCTCTGACTTCTTACCTTCAAGCTGTGTTTCTAGGATCTCCTCTGCTTCCTTGCTGCTATTATGCCAGTTGAAGTCTCTACAGACTCTTCTCCACACTGAAGTTGAGTTTCTTACTTCTGAGGTGTGTGCCCAGCAGGAAGGGACCAAGCTATTTCCCCACAGCTACTTTCCCATCTGTGTTCCAGGCAGGCAGTGTGGAGTGGCCATTCAGGCCCTGGGGATCAGAGGTGCTGATTTTTCTGTAGTACTGGCTGTCATGGAGCTCACTCTGTAGTCCAGGCTGGCTTTGAACTTACAAAGATCCACTTTACTCTGCCTTCTGAGTGCTAGGATTAATGTCTGTGACATCACTGCCCAGCTGCTCATTAACCTTTTCTATTTTGTATTTGAGATCTGTCTGTTCATTTCAGGAGACTGTTTGCTGGTGGGGTTGTTTGATGATGGTATTTCTAAGAGTTCTTTTTAATTGTGTTTATGCTTTATATATCTTCTACCAGTTGTTATAGCTAGCAATGGTTTTGTCTCATTTTGTAACTATCTCTTCACTTGATTGACTTTCCTTCACTGTAAAGAAGCATTCAGGGTCCTTGTGTTTCCATATGCTGGGGAGGAGATAAGGAGATATGGAGAAGAGAGAGAAACTGGAAGAAGTGGGTGGGGGAAGGGAACTTGAACAAGGATATACACGGATAAAAAATATAACTTTATTCATAATAAAATATGAAAAACCCAATTAGAAAATAATGTAAGATAATAAGTAGAGAGTTTTGAACCTATGAAATACATATGGCAAAGAAACACTTAAAACAATATTAGCATTGTTAATCATCAGGGAAATGTAAGTTAAACCTAATTAGTGATGTAATCTTATTACAGTAAGAATAATTAAGTACTAAAAAGTGTGGTGAAAATGCTCTCTGTATGCTGTAAATAAAGAACTGTTTTGGCCTATGCACAGCACTGTAGAAGTGGGTGGAGAATCAGAGGGCAGGCAGGTAGGAAAAGGGTGGAGTTAGTCAGTCTCCATCCAACACCCAAGAGGAACAGATATGTAAGAGGAACAGGTGAGCCATGGGCTGAGCCACATGGTGGGTAGATTAATGGAAATGGGTTGAATTAAGATGAACGAGCTAGCTAGTAATGTCCTTAAGACATGGGCCAAACAGTATGAAGTAATATAAGAGTCTGATTCATTTCTTTGGGGGACAAAAGTCACCACGGACCAGGTCACAAACTCCCGGGCCCAAAGGGCCCTGGGAAACTTAATACAACACAAAAGAAAATTGCAACAAATTGTAGAATAAATGTGGGCAAATAAAAACTATCACTGCTGCTTAGGGTGCACACATCTTAAAACCCCTGTGAAAATTAGTGTTCACCAATTCAACAAAAATCTATCCACATATTAGGAACACAAGGCGTCTCTATCCTACTACACGGAAAACTGCTCTTCTATGTTTGGTGCTGCTCCAATTATTATAGTTATTAAATTAAAAGAGACTTGGTGCTCTTTAACTTATAAATAGATAGTAAAGTAGGTCATATATTTAAGTCGGTGTTATTATACTATGAAGATAATGATAGTTTCTTAACTATTTTACTTAAAAAATATTTATACAATATATTGGGATTAAGATTATCCCTCTCCCAACTCTTCAAATAGTCTCTTTGCCTATGCATTTACCAAAAGGAATACTCTATTTTTGCTCTCTTATTGAAATAAAGTGATCTTAAATAATCCTCAAGAGTGGTAAATAAATAAATAAATAAATAAAGATATTCATTTGGACAGAGCACTCCACAAAATTCATAATCGAAACTCCACATGGTATTTTAAAGTTTGATTACAAGTATTTTAATGGAAAAAGTCAAGATGTTGAATTTCCAAATAATTCAATGAATATATATTCATTTTGCTCCAAGTATTATATTTTAAGTGACTATTAAATGTTAGTTATATAAATTATGTACATAGAGTTGTATTGAAGAAATTGTTAACTACCTGAATTTTAGTAGTGTACAAAATGTCTGAATTATAGCTAAGATTCTACCAGGAATTTAAGGTTTACATTCAAAGTTTTTAATCTATGAAAATCATCAAAACAATGTTGTAGTTATTATAAAATATGGATTTAAATTCAGCCATTGGAGACACTTTGTAAACAGGTCATTCACACTACAGAGAAGGAAGATGTGAATTGCAAAATCAGTTTATTATTCTTCATTAGTAAAAAGGGGGCGAGTGTTGGGTAACATGCTGTCAAAATTATAATAATTGCTTCTGTTCTTGGGATTTTTTTTGTGTATAAAATCCATAAATGGTGGTGAGGTTGTTCAACAAATAAATGAACAGAAAAAGTTCGCCAACAACAAGATACTGTGAGTGGCTTTGTATTCAGGAGATGCCTGACTGGAGATGCTTTGGCTTCTGACATGCTGGGTTCTCTTGTGGTGTCTGTATAGGAGGCTCACCATGTAAAGGCTGGTCCACACCATGATAGTCAGAAAGATGATGTATGCTATTATAACAACACTCAAGAATAATGCTAGGTTGGGGTACTCAGGTGGTCCATCTTACAGTAAACATGAAAATATCCATAATCAGCATCAGTTGCATTGATTTTTGCTGCTACATTCTTAATGACATGTACATATATGAACAGGTTAATAAGCCAGGATAAAAGGAAGCAGCAAAAAGTAAATGTAGAATGTTTGGGCTTAAGCCATGCCCACATAGAATTACTGTGAGTGATTGTGATAGACTGGAATGTGCTTAGATAGAGGTGGTGCAGATGGACAGACCCCAGGAAACTCTGAAGATATATACATCTGTCTTACAACCAACATCATCAAGAAAGTTGGGTACATGATATGATATATAGTATCATGGCAAATTGCATTGTGAAAATACTGAATATCATCAGGTGCATGACAATGGGAATGATAGGTCTGCTAAAGTCTGTTTTGACTAAGAGCTATACACATATAGCATAAAGAACAGCAAGTATTCTATGACATCCACACAGTGCTGTAGTATGTAGAAAACACCTAAGATGATGTTGCTTAGAAACATCATCTTAGTGATGCTTTAGATATTATTAGACTTGTCAGGCCTTCAGTGAAATCTAAGTGGATTGATAATAAAGTTAATTACACACTGACATCTATGGGAAGATATTCTTTTTTTTTTCCTTCTTTATTTTGTATTTATCAAAAAACAGTAAAAAGAATTTAAAAATGCTGAAGAGTTAACAATAACTATACAGAGGATAATAATCATAAGCATGGCTTATCAAGGGTGGAAATGCAAATAAGATTACTACACATATATTTTCTTTGTGTTCAGATTTCCCTCTGAATTTTTTTTTCCATCCCTGTATATCCTTATTGAAGGTCTCTTCCCCCTCCCACCACATCTATTCTTATCGATACTTCAAGTGGAGAGAAGGCTGGAAAAATGTGAAACTTCTTTGCTTTTTCATTCCAGATGTGGTACGTCTGGGAACTACATGCCAAGCGCTTATATCCCAGCCTGGGAGGGAGAGTTGAGCTCCCATAGCTTTCGTTTCCGCTCCCAGACCAAGTGCTGTCTGCAGAGTCCCAGAAAATCTGGAGCAGGGGTGGATAATCTCTGCTGGTAACCATACCCACAGCTCTGGCTGAGGGAGTTTTCATGGCTACCCACCGCCACCTCAAACTGAGCATGCCAACAACTGCTGGGGTCTCTGAAGGACAGACTCAGACCCTGACCATAGAGGTGACAGGAGGCACACAAACCCGAGTGCCACAACTGACCAGGAGCCATCTAATTGTGAACCACTGAAGCCATGGGCAAACATCAGTGCAAAAAATTACATAATAATACAAAGGACAACATGGTAACTCCAGAAGAGAGTGGCGATCTTACAAATACAAGATCTGAACTGAGCAATGAAGAGGAAACAGAAGGAAGCAACACCAAAAATTCCTTTTCGATGATCATCGAAGTTCTAAAACAAGATAGGAAAAATAGCCTTAAAGAAATAGAAGAAAATACAAACAAAAAATTGGAAGAGATGAACAAATCTATGAAAGAATCATACCAGGAAATAAAAGCTGAAAAAAGTTGAAATAAAAGCTGAAAGAAGCAACAAAAAAGGCATAAAATGAGGCAAAGATTGAAATAGAAAACCTGAAGAAAAAAGGTGGAACCACAGATACAAGCATAACAAACAGAGTTCAAGAGATGGAAGATAAAATCTCTGAAGTGGAAGACTCAGTAGCTCAAATAGATATATCAGTCAAAGAAAATAGTAAAACTAAAATAGCCATAACTCAAAATGTTCAGGAAATCTGGGACACCATGAAAAGACCTAATTTGAGAATAATAGGAATAGAAGAAGGAGAAGAATACCAGCTCAAAGGCACAGATAATGTTTTCAATAAAACCATAGAAGAAAACTTCCCTAACCTGAAAAAGGAAATGCCTATAAAGATACAAGAAGCTTACAGAACACCAAATAGATAGGATCCCAAACAAAAGTCAGCGTGCCACATTATAATCAAGCCACAAAACATACAGAACAAAGAAAAAATTTTAAGAGCTGCAAAGGAAAAGGGCCAACTCACATATAAAGGCAGACCCATCAGAATAACACCTGACTATTCAATGGAAACGATGAAAGCTAGAAGGGCTTGGTCAGAAGTTATTCAGACACTAAAACAGCATGGCTGCCAAACTAGAATACTATATCCTGCAAAATTATCAATCACCATAGATGGAGTAAACAAGGAATTTCAGGACAAAGTCAGACTGAAATAATATCTATCTACCAATCCAGCACTACAGATAGTATTAGAGGGAAAACTCCAACCTAAGGACCCCAGATATACCCATGAAATCACAATCAATAAGTCCACAGCAGAATACCCTAGAGTAAGGAAATACAAGTTGCCACCAAAAATGGCAGGAAATATGAATCAATGGTCACTAATTTCCCTTAATATCAAAGGTCTCAACTCTCCTATAAAACATCACACACTAACAAGATGGATACAACAACAGAAGCCATCCTTCTATTGCCTACAAGAAACACACCTCAACTGCAAAGACAGACACAGGCTTAGAATAAAGGGTTGGGAAAAGATTTTCCAGTCAAATGGTCCTAAGAAACAAGCATGTGTTGCAATCTTAATATCTAACAATGTAGACTTTAAGCTAAAAGCAATTAAAAGGGACCAAGATGGTCACTACTTATTCATCAAAGGAAAAATTGGTCAAGAGGAAATTTCAATCTTAAATATTTATGCTCCTAATATAGGCACACCTACATATGTAAAAGAAACACTGCTAAAGTTCGAATCCCACATCAATCCTTATACCCTAATAGTGGGAGACTTCAATACCCCACTTTCAACCCTGGATAGATCAACCAGACAGAGCCTCAACAGAGAAATAAGGAGTCTAAATGGGGTTATGATGCAAATGGATTTCATAGATATCTATAGAACCTTCCACCCAAAGGCAAAGGAATATACATATTTCTCAGCTCCTCATGGCTCCAAAATTGACCACATAATTGGTCATAAAGCAAATATCAGCAGATACAAAAAAGTGGAAATAATCCCTTGTAACATATCAGACCACCAGGCCCTAAAGTTAGAGTTCAGCAACATCAAAACCCAAAGAAAGCCTACCAACTCATGGAAACTAAACATCAATCAGCTGAACCATCTCTGTGTCAAGGAAGAAATTAAGAAAGAAATCAAAGTCTTCCTAGAACTCAATGAAAATGAATCTACAATGTATCCAAACTTGTGGGACACAATGAAAGCAGTCTTAAGAGGAAAATTCATAGCGCTAGACACCTATATGAAAAACCTTGAGAAATCCCACACTAGAGACCTAACAGCGCAGCTGAAAGCCATAGAACAATTAGGAGCGAACTCACCTAGAAGGAGTAGACAGCAGGAAATAATCAAACTTAGAGCTGAAATCAATACAATTGAAACAAAAAGAACAATACAAAGAATCAACGAATCTAAGAGTTGGTTCTTTGAGAAACTTAACAAGATAGATAAGCCCTTAGCCAAACTAATCAAAAAACAGAGAGAGAGAGAGTGTCCAAATCAACAAAATCAGAAATGAAAAGGGGGGGGACATAACAACAGACCCCCAGGAAATACAGAGAATTATCAGGTCATATTTTGAAAATCTGTATTCAACAAAAATGGATAACCTAGAAGAAATGGACAGCTTTCTGGACAGGCACCATCTTCCAAAATTAAATGAAGATCAGATTAATTACCTAAGCAGGCCTATAACCCTTAAAGAAATTGAAGGTGTCATTAAAAACCTCCCCAAAAATAAAAGCCCTGGTCCAGATGGTTTCAGTGCCGAATTCTACCAGACATTCAAAGAAGAATTACTATCGTTACTCCACAAACTATTTCACACAGTAGAAACTGAAAGAATATTGCCAAACTCCTTTTATGAGGCCACAATCACCCTAATACCCAAGCTACTCAAAGACACAACAAAGAAGAATTACAGACCAATTTCCCTCATGAATATTGATTCGAAAATTCTCAACAAAATTTTGGCAAACCGTATACAACAATGCATAAAAGATATCATCCACCATGACCAAGTAGGCTTCATCCCAGAAATGCAGGGCTGGTTTAACATACAAAAAACTGTAAATGTTATCCATCATATAAACAAACTAAAGGAACAAAACCACATGATCATATCCTTAGATGCGGAAAAAGCCTTTGA
>PVIH01029002.1:0-14337 GCA_004025045.1 Sigmodon hispidus | reverse complement strand
GCCTTTTAGGAAACATGGAGTTGTTCCTTTGGGCACTTACATGCGAATCTATAAGAAGGGTGATATTGTAGACATCAAGGGAATGGGCACTGTTCAAAAAGGAATGCCTCATAAGTGTTATCATGGCAAAACTGGAAGAGTCTACAATGTCACCCAGCATGCTGTAGGCATCATAGTAAACAAGCAAGTTAAGGGCAAGGTCCTCCCCAAGAGAATCAATGTGCGGATCGAGCACACCAAGCACTCTAAGAGCAGGGACAGCTTCCTGAAGCGGGTGAAGGAGAACGACCAGAAGAAAAAGGAAGCCAAGGAGAAGGGCACCTGGGTTCAGCTGAAGCGTAAGCCTGCCCCACCCAGAGAAGCTCACTTTGTGAGGACTAACGGGAAGGAGCCTGAGCTGCTGGAACCCATTCCATACGAATTCATGGCCTAGTGTACAAAAGAAATAAAGACCTGGACTGTTAAAAAAAAAAAAAAAAAAAAAAAACAGGGAGCTTTTCCTGCCCGGAGCCATCTTCCTGGCCTTCAGATGTAAGCCCCCCCTCCTCCCCCGCCAAGGCCAGGAAATAGAAAGTAACACTAGGGTGTGTATCCAGGGTGTGCTTTATGGCTAGGGTCCTGTGAGTGATGAGGTCACCTCGGAGTCAAGTTCTTAGGTTAGGAAAGGAGGCTCAGGGGCCTCAGCTACTCAGTAAGGGAGTGCAGAGCTCCCCTAAGAACCTGGGGGCCCCAGGCCTGGGGTCTAAAAGTTTATCATCTGTTAGAGCTCATGCTGCAGACACACTTTGTCTGCAGTCTCCAGGAGTGTGTGACACCATAGTCCTGTTTAGGACAATATGTCCTCTGCTTACCTGGGAGGTAACCCACTTCACAGGTGGAAAAAGTGAGGCATGAGGCGGGGGGGGGGGGTTCAGCCCAAAGATGAGTTCTATGGGATTCCCTGGTCTCCTTGGTCTCCTAGGCATGCCTAGGTCTCTGCTCTCAATTACCCCGATATAACATGAATGGTCCACAAGGGTAAAGGATGGAGGTGCTGTGTAGTTATATTCTCTTGACTGAAACATTCCGTCATGGAAGGAGACTCAATATGTCTTCAGAAAGTGGGAACTGGAGAGATGGCTCAGTGGTTAAAAGCATTGGCTGCTCTTCCAGAGGATCCGAGTTCAAATCCTTGGACCCACATGGTGGCTCACAAACATATGTAACTCTAGTTACAGGGAAGTTAACATCCTGGCTGGCCTCTGTAGGCACCAGGCATGCATGTTGTGGACAGACATACTTGCAAGCAAAACACCTCATAAACATAAAATAATGTTCCAAAAGACTCAGGAAGAAAAGAAAACTCAGAAGGCTCAAATAGAATTGGTAAGTTTCAGGAAGTCCTGAAGTCTACACATCTCTGGAGTTAGAGAGCTTCCTTTTCTGAGAGATGGTCACACACCCTAATAAGTCACCCAGACCTCTAAATTTGTTGTGATTTTGCATTTTGGGTCAAACTTAAGACAAACTAAAAGGCTTGAGGAAATGTCTAGAGTAAAACCCTTCACGTTATCACCAGCGTACCCCAGCATACCCCACCTCTTTGGGGGGAAATAGATCAGTGACTGCCATTCATCCAAGTGTCCTTCCTACCCTGAAATCACAGAAATATTCCAGGCCTCTGACATACCCTATACTCTGCTCTCTCCACTATGGTGCCCAACAGATGTACACAGCAACCAGCCTATATTGGAGGCCCCTGCTTCTCCTAAGCATCCATGATATCTCCAGATATTACCTAGTACCGACCCGGTAGCTCCGCATCACAAATCAGCTCCCTTGAGTCTTTTCCCAGTGGAAGCTCTCTATACTGCATGGTAACAAAGAACACCATGGCTCCCAGGATCTGGGCTTGTCTTCAATCCTGAACCTTCCTTCTGGTTATGTACAAGTTCTTCGAAGTATCCAAGACAAGAGTGATCACAACATGTTCCAGACAACCCACAGTGACTGGCTGTTGGCTTACACCAAATTCTACCTCCCCAGAAAATTCATGGTTTCTCTTCATTGTAAAGGGAAAAATCAAGAGGCTGGGAGAGATAGCCCGGTGGGAAATGTGTCTGCTGTATAAGCCTAAGAACCTGAGTTCCAATCTCTGCTATCCACCAAAAAAAGCTAGGCATGATCATGCATGACTATAAAGCCCCAGCTTCATAGAAGCAGTGGTTTAAGCAGGGACAGAACAATCCCCAGAGTTCACTGGTCAGTTGGTCAAGCCTAATTGATGAGCTCAGGTCAGTGAGAGACCCTTATCAGAGGATGCCAATGTCCATCTCTGGCCTCTGTATACACAGATGAGAACCCCCTGCCCTAGAGAGAAGAAATCAAGTCAGCATGCTTGCCTGAGTATGCAGCCCCTGCACAGGCTGTGCCATGGTTGATAACCTGATAGCCGTCCATACTCAGTGATTACAGCTGAGAGCTAATGGTCCCTCTTCCTGAGGTCTCTGATAGTCTGACTGTCTCCGCTGATAGGTAATGCCTCTTTAAGACAATAACATTCCAGGTCTCTCCCCAGCCCCCACCCCACAGGACCAGAGTATCGTCAGGTCAGGACTTTCTTAAGCAGCATTTTCTTCTTCCCAGAAGGGGGTTCCAAAGCAACATGGGAAAGCCAGGCATGCAGAAGCCAGGCTTCTTCTTGCTGATGGGGATGGGTCACAGCGTTTTTTGGGAGCAGCATGGGGTCTTTCTTGCGACCTGTGGAAATGCTGCTTATCACCCACATGGGGTGAAGCCAAGTCCCGTCCATCCTCCTAAACAAACGCAGCTGGAGGAAGCTTGGCCCCCTGCCAAACCTTCCTGGACTTAATTCTCTCCCTCGCCCATTCAGCAAACCCTGGAGAGCCGGCCTGTCTGCAGAGCACAAACCGCGCGTTATTTGAGATACTGAAAATACAGACAAGAGCCTTGAGGGACCCTGCCTCTGGAACTCAGGTTCATATCTGGGGTTCAAGGGGGAAGAATCAGAGGCTGGTAAGCTAGAGACCTAGCTTAGTCCATAAAG
The DNA here is from genome assembly GCA_004025045.1 of Sigmodon hispidus. Lineage (NCBI taxonomy): Eukaryota > Metazoa > Chordata > Mammalia > Rodentia > Cricetidae > Sigmodon > Sigmodon hispidus. The sequence goes on along the minus strand of PVIH01029002.1, from coordinate 11,291 downwards.
TGCTTTCTTGCAAGCATACGGACCTAACTTCTGTCCCCAGTACTCGGGAAAAATGCCAGGCATGGTGGCATGCATACACCCGTAATCCCAGCACTTGGGAGGCAGAGACAGATAGAGCCCTGGGACTAGATGTCTAGACAGTTTAGCCCAATTGGTGAGCCCCAGGCCAATGAGGTTTCTTGCCTGGAGAGAGGAGGAGGGTGTTCCTAAGGATGATACCAGAGTGTTACCTCTGGCCTCCACATACATGTACATAAATATTCATGCATACTGCACACATGGTCTCCCACACATATGTATAAACACACATGCAGATTAAGTGAATAAATCAACCAGAGGCTAGCGAAACTTGATGAGAATTGGAATTATGGCTCAGAACAGCGGAGCACTCACGAGGCTGAGGCGGGAGGATTGCATGTTTGAGGTCAGCCTGGGCTAAAGAGGAAGTAACAGATCAGCCTGGGCTACATAGTCAAACCTTCCTCGTGGTTGGAAGCTTGCTGGGAGCGGGAGGGCCTGCCATGTACAAGACCCAGAAGACACTTGTTTTTAGGACAAACGCAAGGTGGCCAGCTGCTCAGAGGTAGCTGTAGGAGGAACTGAGCCTTGAATTCTCATCCCTCCTCCCTATAGTTAAAAAAAAAAAAAAAAAACAGACAACAGCACACACTATTTACATTTCTCTAGCAAATGCTTTTTGGTTTTATTATTTATTTTTTTCCTTCTGTCTTAGTAACTCCATTTCTCTTGAGTCAAACAGTAGTCTTTTTCTTGGAGAAATTGCTCCATGCACTTCAAAATGTCTGTTTGCTACACTGAGGGTGATTGCATCCTCCAGCCTCCTTGCTGCCCAGGCCATTGGTGGTGGTGGGGGACACACACACTAGGCTGTTGCCACCTGTCTGTGATCTCAGATGGACCGTTTTTCTTTCCTCTTTTTTTTTTTAAATTAAGGGTAGGGAAGAGAGAGGGAGAGAGACAGAAGGAGAGAGAGAGAGAGGAGGAGAATAGAAGGTACACATTTACAGATTCTGCCTGGGGAAGGCATGGGATCGCTTGGAGCCAGTTACAGGCAGCTGTGAGATGCCTGATGTTAGTGTTGAGAACAGATTTCAGGTTTCTGCAGGAGCAGCAAACATTTTTAACCACTGAGCCATCTCACCAGCTCCTAAGGCTGGTCTTTTGGCCTTTCTGAGACTGTATTCATCTCTAGATGGAGGCAGTGTTCATATTCACGCATACTTCACAGTTATGTCTCAAGGGTCAGCAAGGATGGATGTCAGTGTGGCTACAGACATGGAAGGCATGCTCCAGGCTTGCTGATCTGAGCCCAGAAGCACAGTGAAACAAGTCGGTGAGATGGTCTCAAGGTCTCCCTTCCTCCATCCCTCCTCTGTGTGTGTGTATGTGTGTGTGTCTCTGTATGTGTTCTTGTGTGCACATGTGAATGCTTTTCCTGTATGTAAGTGCACACAAGAGTACACCTGTGTATGCACATGTAGAAGCCAGAGGCTAGCCTTGGCTGTCATCCCTGAGGTACTATTCACCTTGCTTTTTGAGGCAGTGTCTCTTGTTGGCTTGGAACTTCCTGACTCAGCCAGGCTGGTTGGCCAACGAGACCCAGGGATGCACCTCATCCTGCCTCGTCAGCCCTAGGATTACAGGAACATGCCACCACATCAGGATCTTTTTTTCATGTAGGTTCTGAGGCTCTGGTTAAAGCAGTCCCCATGCTTGTGAGGCAAACATGTGACTAAGCCCTCTCTCCAACCCAAATTCCTTTTATCCCTGGCCAGTTAATCCTGTGATACTGTTACTTGTTCCTAGACTGATGGATGCAGGAATATTATCTGGTTCTTCTTTCCTTCTAGCACACTGTGACAGCTCAGAAGCTCCATGCCTTGTCTTCCCCACAGATGAGGAGGTCTGGGCTCACAGACCTCACCTGCCAAATAAAATAATGTCATGCCTGTTGATATTAGTGTCAAAGAAAGGGAGAATGTAGGCCATTCCTGTCCCCAGCTGCCCCGTTACATGGTCTGTCCTACAGATGGAGGCATTTTCAGTTTGGAGATTAACATGCTGACTCTCAGCTGGGTGAGGTGGCGCACATCTCTAATCCCATCACTGGAGAGGAAAAGGTAGGAAGATGAGAAATTGAAGGCCAGCCTTTTTAACATGGACAATCTGAGGCCAGACTTGGCATGAGACTCTGTATAACAAAATCAAAATAGAGCTGGAGAGGGGGCCCAATTGCCTGCCTCACAAGCCTAAGAATCAGAATTCAGATCCTAGGAAACCACACAAATGCCAGGTAGTCATGGAGGAATGGAGGAACACCTCGGAAGGTGGAGGCAGGGAATCCCCCAGGTCAAATCTCACTGACCATCCCCAGGAGCCTGCCTTGAGGAATGAGCTAGAATCTACCTCAGGTTACCACATGCCCTTACACACATGTGCATGCACCTACACATACGTACACACACATACACACACACACACACACACACACACACACACACACAAGTCCTCACAAGAGCAAAACACATAGCTCTCCAATCTGAAATGAGCAAACGCCAAAGCCTTAACTCAGTTTTGCAATTTAAAGAAGGGCAGAGCCTGAGAAATGTCTGTCACAGGCAAAAACACAGAACTATGGGCTCGTGGATGCTACAGCAAAGTCAAATTAAGCACATGAATAGATGCAAAACAGGCACATCCCCCCAGGGTGCAACCAAGAACATTCCACAGGATGCAGTTAACTGATGTGCAGTCACACAGGGGTCGTGCGCAGTGATTCTGACATTTGTACAACTTCACAGAGTTATAAAATTGCTAAAAGACCATAAAAGGAGGTGATAACCCAAGAGGGTGTGTGCTGGAGGGAGAACATCTGGGAATCTCCCCCCCTCCCCCTCTTCAAAGTTTAATCAGAGTGGTGGGAACATTCTGGAGCCGGCCAGTGGTGGCAGTTGAATTCACAATGCAAAAGAACTTGGTAGTACTAAACCACACATTTAAAACTAGCTAAATTAATTCTCTGAACGGGGAGAGATGGCTCAGTGGTTAAGACTGCTTGCTGGTCTTGCTGTTTCCAGCCCCCATGCTGGGAAGCTCAAAAAACAGCTGTATCTGAGGCTCCAGGGGACCTGACAAAATCTTCTGGCCTCTGAGTCTACCTGCACCCCTGGGTACATAACCACAAGTCTGCATAATGTAAAATAATTAAATCTAAAAATTGATTAACATGATCAATTTCATTGTATTTTTTCTGTGTGTGTGCCTATTCCTAGAGGGACCAGAAGTCAGCTTCTGATGACAACCTTCAGTCATTAGCCACATTTTTTTTGGACACAGTGTCATTAACTGTCCTGGAACTCACTAAGCAGCCTAGCCTGGCTGGCCAGAGAGCCTCAAGGCTTGTCCTATCTCTGTGACCCCAGCACTGAAGTTGCAAGGGCCACCATGCACTGGCTCTGTTTTCTTTTGTTTTGAACCTGAGTTCTGAGAACCGTTTTACCAGCTGAGCTGATTCCTCAAATTGGTATGGTTGTAGACAACTTCATCTTATGTATCATTTATCACTATTAGAGAGAGACTAGGAATTGGCTCAGTGAGCAGAGTGCTTGTTTTGTGAGTGTCAATAGCTCAATGGTTAAGAGCATGGACCTCTGTTCCAGAGGACCCAGGTTCAATTCCCAGACCCACAAAAAAGCAGACGCAGTGGTATAAATCTGTAAATGCAGCACTCCTATAAAGAGATGCGAGGCAAAGATCAGGAAAACCCCAGAAGCCCGAAAGCCAGCTCTCCTCCTCACCAACAAACAAAAGACCTGGTCTCAAACAAGATGGATCTCCGATGTCTACACATATGCCATGCCACATGTGCCCATAAACACACTGTTTAAAGAAGAGATAGCCTGAGTTCAGCTCCCATTGAGTACCCATTGAGTGTGGCTCACCATCCCAATATAGTCCAGTTCCAAAGCCCCTGGCCTCTGTGTGCACCTGCACCCATGTGTACATACCCCAACACAGACACATACACATTAAATAATAATATGAGACAGGAATACTGCCCCTTTGCAGTCTGCTGCTATTGTGGGATTATAGGCATAATAGAACCCTTCTCTCTGTCTTTTTTTGTGGTTATTTTTTTTTTAAACTTTATTTTATTTATTTATTTGTCTTGGTGTTTGCCTGGAACTACAGACAGTTGTTAGCTGCCATGTGGGTGCTGGGAATCGAACCCTGGTCCTCTTGAAGAGCAGACGGTGCTCTTAACCACTGAGCCATCTCTCCAGCCCCTTTTTGTGGTTATTAATACTAGATTTCCATGGCTTGACCTCAAGGCCTCATATGCATGCTAGGCCAGCAATCTACCAACGGGCTCCATCTGTGCCCTAACACCTCTAATTGTCTTTGTGACTAGAATAGGCTGAGCTGGGGACAATGAACAATGACAATAAAAAGCCCACAGTGTGAAAGACACTTGATAGCACAATAGTGACAAGTGGGTATGCTTTGTGACCTGCCCCAGAAGCTATCTCTCCTATCCAGAATCAAACCCCCATGACAAAGATGATCTTCCCTTAGATGGAGAGTGACCAACCAGAGGGCTGGCATACAGAAGGCTTGGGGACTCTGGGGACACAGAGTAATGAGCCCAGGGTTTCGGGTGGACTCTGGGGACACAGGGTAATGAACCTAGAGTCTCGGGTTTTCATGTGAATGTGATACACCTTACCAAGATTCCACCTTCCTCATGGCCCCAAAGCATACACCTAAGCCGTGAGTCTTTGTCAAGAGTCCTACCTTGTACAATAGCCCCCTCTGGGTGCGTCTGAGGAGTCCTGAGTAGCTAGAGAGAGTACAGATACCACAGCATAAGGAGAAAGGCTGAAAGGTGGAGAAGCAGGAATCCCTTTCCCCACATCAGTCAGTGGTCCCTGGGCTCTGTTTAGTCTCTGTGGTCTGGCTCAGGGCAAGATGGACCTTTGTGCCTCCCATATCTTCAGAACCTGATCAGAGAGAATTCTCAAGGCCACATCTTCTTCTGTATGGATGAGGTGTCTACTATCAGACTTCAGTCTGTTCCCCACGCCCTCTCTTTCATGCCTCATTACTCACTGTCTGCGACAGCCCTGGAATGTGATATTAAGATCATCCCTTTGGCCTGGAAGATGTCTCAGTTGGTAAAGCACTCACCCCAAAAGCATTAGAGCCTGAGGTTAATACCCAGAACCAATGCTGAAGAGCCACAGGTCGTGGTACGTGCTTGTAATCCCAGTGCTGGGGAGGGGGAGACAGGAAGATTCCTGGTCCTTAGTGGCCAGCCAGTCTGGCTAGAATAGACAGCTTCAGGTTCAGTGAGAGACTCTGCCTCAAAAAGGAAGCTAGTTAAGGAATGGAGGGAGACATCTTGACTTAAACCTCTGTTCTTCAAACATATATACACACCACACGCACACACACACATACACACTGAAAAAGTAAAAAGAAAAAGGTCACTGCTTATAAAGATATAGGGGGGGGTCCATTGTGGCTGGAGACACACAGGCAATGTATCACACACCATTCTACCTTCAAAAATCTTCAGGGCCTTCCCAGTAATCAATCAATCAATCTCCTGTGTGTGTGTGTGTGTGTATGTGTGTGTGTGTGTGTGTGTGTGTGTGTCTGTCTGTCTGTGTATGTGTGTGTGTTATATGCATATATGCATGCATACTTGCTCATAAGGGCATATTTGGGGACCATAGGTTAACAGTTAACAATGGTGTCCCCTTCACATATCTTTTTTTTTTTTTTGAGACAGCATCTCTCCCTGAGCCTAGAGATGGCTGTTTCAGTTAGATGCGCTGGCCAGTGAGCCTCAGGGATCCGCCTGTCTCTGCCTTCCCCAGCATTGGGATTACAGACATATGCTATATTTTACATGGGTGCTGGGAATCCAAACCAATGTCCATAGGCTTGTGCAGCCAGACTTCACCCACTGAGCTTTCTCTCCAGTCTACCATATCACCTTCTCCTTACTCAGCACCTAAACTCCAAAGGCCCTTGTCCATCATCAGCCCCCCTCTGGCCTCTCTACCCATGTCGGCCTGGAATTCCCTTAAAAATGGGAGTTGTGAATGTGGGTTTCCTTCCCTCCACCACCCCCCAAACCGTGCCCAGGTTTCTGATACCATTGTGGTGAGGGGGTGAAAATGAGCTGGATATCTGCCCAGAGACTTCAGAATGAATAGCCGCAGTCCAAAATAGCATACATTAACAACCTGGAATCCATTCCGTCCTGATCCCGTCATGCAGGAGGAAACATGGTCTGAAGCCAAATAAAAGGCATCCTGGAACCCTTACGGCCTCCTCTATGGAAGACAAAGGCAGAGTGAGGACATTATGGGATGGACGTGCCTAATAAACGACGTGTTGGCATCTCCCTTCCACTGGGACGTGGATTAACAGCAGATGTTCTACACGCACGTCGACTTGTATGCTAATGGAAAACAACTGTGAGGCTTTTGCAGACAGGAATTCCATAAATGCAGACCGGCCTGTTCCTGCAGCTGCCGGTGGGATGGTGGTGGAGGCGGTGCAGGCTGATGGGGGCCCAGGCTCCAGCCCTCTGCTATAGAGCTGCCTGTTGGGGTTGGGGAACCCCTAGCTCAAGGTCAGTGATCCAATTCTCTCTCTGTTCTGGAACCATGCTAAAGCTGTCTTGCAAACCTCGAGGGGATGGAGCAGGACACCAAAGGTCTTGGGTCCCTGAGAGTATGAACCAAGAATTCAATTTGGTTCCTCTGTGACAGAGGTTCTCAACCTGTGGGTCATGACTCCTTTCAGGAGGGTCCAATGACCCTTTCACAGGAATTACATAACAGATATCCTGCATGCCAGATATTTACATCACAATTCATCACAGTAGCAAAATGACAGTTATGAAGTTGCAATGGAAATACTTGTATAGCGTGGGGGGGGGGACCATCCCAAGCGGGGTCACAGTAATAGGAAGGTTAAGAATCACTGTTCAATGGATCAGAGAAGACATCCTGGCATAAACCTCTGTCTTTCACACGTACACAAAGTGTGCGTGCACACACACATACACACACACTCTGCACACACACACATCATGCATGCACAAAGGAAAACAGTTGCTACTTACAAGGTATAGGGGATCCACTGGACAGTACATTGGGCATCATGTGCCTTCAGAAGAAGAATCCCCAGACTTTTCTAGAACTTTCACATGCATATGACCTTTATAGATTCTTCCTAGGCTCAGGAATGTTTTATCAGAAGTTCCCATCTTCAGAGGATGAAGACGGACTTTGGAACCCTGGATGAACTTAGACCCATGGAGATTCCTTTGCCTCCTACACACACTGCCCTCTGAGCTCAGGGAGAAGCTGAAACCATCCCGCATGGATGAGCATTGAGATGGAGACTCACTCCAGGTACCCCTTACCCACTGCCTCAGGCTGCTTCCCCCAAAGGCAGACCCCTCCACCCCCGCCCTCACCCCCCACTCCCCAATCCCCCACATATATATAAAATGTATATATATATATATATAACAAAATTAAATAGATTAGGTAGTTAAAGTAGGAAGATCCATCCTAAATGTGGGCTGGGATTTTGAGCTGTATAAAAACAAGGAAGTGAGCTGAGGGACAGCATTCCCTCTGCTTCCTGACTGTGGACACAATGTGACACAAGCCACCTCACACTCCTGCTGCTGTGTCGTCCCACCATACTGGACTGTACCCTCAGAATGGGAGCAAAAAAGAAACCTGTATTCCTGCAAATTTATTGATTTATTTACTTATTTAGTTATGATATAGGGTGTGTATGTATGAGTGCCTCTCTCTCTCTCTTTCTCTGTGTGTGTGTGTGTGTGTGTGTGTGTGTGTGTGTGTGTGTTTTAATCATGCACCCGTGGAGGTGTGTAAACACATACCACAGACATGCATGTGCAGGCCAGAGGACAGCTTTTGAGGGTTAGTTCTCTCCATCCCCTGTGCATTCTGGGAATGAAACTCAGGCCATCTGGCTTGCCACCCCTCCAGACTCTTTCCTTCCTTAAGATAACTTTTTAGACATTTTGTTACAAGGATGAAAAAAGTAATTAAGCATACTGGGTGGTCTTATGTCAACCTGACACACGCTAGAGTCATCGGAAGGGAGGAAGCCTCAGCTGAGAAAATGCCTCCAGAAGACGCACTGGAAGACATTTTTAAAATTAGTTATTGATGGGGAGGCCCCACCCAGTGTGAGTGGTGCCCTCCCTGGGCTGGTGGTCCTGGGTTCTATAAGAAAGCAGGCTGGGCAAGCCATGGGAAGCAAGCCAGTAAGCAGCACCCCTCCATCCCCTCAATCCCATCAGCTCCTGCCTCCAGGTTCCTGCCCTGCTTGAGTTCCTGTCCTGATTTTTTAATAGAGATATGGACTCCAATCAACCCTTTCCTCCCTAGCTTGCTTTTGGGTTATGATGTTTTTGTCGCAGCAATAGAAACCCTAACTAGGGCAAAAATGAGTGAAATAAAGTCACCAAGGCAGTTATCAGACGCGTGTGGCCATAGGAAAGGAGAATGAGACTGAGGACAGGCTGGGGAGACAAAGATAAATGAAGACCACAAACTCCTATAAGCTCTCAAGCCCAGAATTTCAGTATCTCCTGGTGCACTTGTGGTGTGAGGGATTACAATTGTCTGTGACCACAACCATATTTTTTAAAATGTGGGTTCTGAGGATGAAGCTCAGGTCTACCATGCCTGCAAAGCAGATTCTTTTTTGGTGGAGGTATTTCCTAAGCCCCAAACTCACACCTCAAATTGATGCCTGACTTTGTAAAATAGTTCTGGTCTTGTAAGACATTTGGCTGATTGAAAAACAGTGTGTCCTGGACAAGGAAGATGGCTCAGTGCACACAGCACTCCTGTGCACGTGTCAGGACTGGGGTTCAGATTCCAAAAGCCAGGTGGGAATGATGGCATGATTGTAATTCATCACTCAGAAAGTAGAGATAGGGCAATCCTGGGGCCAGCTGGCTAACTACACCATCCAAATTAGTAAGCCCTTGGTCTAGTCCAAGACCCTGCCTCTATCAATAAAATCGACAGTAATTGAGAAAGATTCCAGATGCTGACCTCTGGGCTATGTGTACTTAAGATGCACATGCGTGCACACACACACATACAACACACATACATGAAAATAGTTGTATCCTTGATTGGGTTTAATGGTGTGTAACTGCACTCCCAGCATGCCTGATACTGAGACAGGAGGATCATGAGTTTTAAAGCAAAATTCTGTGTCAGATAAATAAGGACTTGCTGGGAATGGAGCAGTTTCTCAGCACATGCAAAGCACTGGGTTTGATCCCAGCACCATAACATGCACACTCTAAAGATTATTGCATTTATTTATTCATTCATTTATTTATGCTGTGTGTGTTTGTTTGTGTATGTGTGTATTTGTGTGTGTAAGTGCACGTGCAAGAGCATGCAAAGGTCAAAGGACAACTTGGAGTCAGTTATTTCCTCCGACTGTGTGAGTTCTGGGGATGGAACTCAAGTCATAAGGCTTGGTGCCAATCACCTTTAACAAGTGAATTGTAGTCCTGGCACAGAATTCAAAGATCACCATGAGATCCAAAGATATAAGTACATGGACTGACACACACACAAATCATTACAAATCTACAGAACACCAAAGACAAAATCTAACAAATTAGCAAATGAAAAAGAGCTGCCTCCAAAGACATTTGAGAATGCCTCCAAAGAGCAAATAAAGAGCCAGAAGATAGTGGCATACTGTCTCCCACAGGTCAGGAAAAAATATCTGGAGACCAAGAGGGTGTGTTTTATTTTTATGTTTATTTATTTTATTTTCTATGTATAAGTGCTTTACCTGAATGTATATATGTATACCATGTGCATACCCAGTGTGAATAGTGGTTAGAAAATGTCCCCTGGGATAGAAGCTACAGATGGTTGTGAGCTATCACATAGATGATGGGATTAGAAGCTGGGTCCTCTACAAAAGCAGCCAGTGTTTGTAACTACTGAGCCATCTCGTCAGCCTCTGACCACAGTTTTATACACAGCTAAACTATCATTCAAGAGTAATGGTACAATTCAATAATGTGGTAACAAACAGGATTGAAAGGAGCTGAAAGTATTGGGTAAACTCATCTGTGAGTTTGCAAAACTTAGTAAGTTTGGGCCCAGTGAGAGGCTCCAGGGGTAAGAGTTCTGCTGCCAAGCCTGAGGACCTGAGTTCAAATCCCAGGACCGACATGATGGGAGGAGAGCACTGACTCCTACTTGTTCTCTGCCCATCACATGTGTACCCTGACATGAGTTCCCATATACTACACATACACAAAAAATGAATAACTAAAATTTAATTTTAAAAAATAGGCCACATTGCTGACACCTTTAATCCCAGCCCTCGGGAGGCAGAGGCAGGTGGATCTCTGTGAGTTTGAGATCAGCCTGGTCTACAGAGTAAGTTCCAGGACAGCCAGTGCTACCCAGAGAAAGTCTGTCAGTGGGGGAGAGGGTGGCAGGGACAGACTTAAGAACACCAGTTATCAGCCAGGCTACAGAGTGCTGGAGAGCTTTTGTTCACTGCTGGTAGAGTGGAGTTGGAACACTGAGCTTGGAGAAGAAGTGACAGTATCTACCAGAGTTAAAGACAGGTTGGCAAGATGGCTCAAAGCATGACACCTGAGTTTATAGCCTCAGTACGCATGTTAAAGACGACCGTGAAGTACATATCTGTGGCCCCAGTGTTTAGGGACAGGAGAGAGACAAATCTCTGGTATTCCCTGGCCAGCCACTCCAGCCCATCAGTGAACGCAGGCTCAGTGAGAGACCCTGTCTCAAAAATTAAGGTGAAGAGAGTTCAAGAAAGACATATCATGCCAACCTTTGGCTTTTCATGTATACATATGTGTACACATACACATGCACATATCCCACACTTGTGCACACATACTTACACACATGTGCACCACACACACACTCACAGGCACACACAGAGACATGCACACATACTCACACACATGTGCACCACACACACACTCACAGACACACACACAGAGACATGCACACATACTTACACACATGTGCACCACACACACTCACAGGCACACACAGAGACATGCACACATACTCACACACATGTGCACCACACACACACTCACAGACACACACACAGAGACATGCACACATACTCACACACATGTGCACCACACACACACTCACAGGCACACACAGAGACATGCA
>PVIH01029001.1:0-14337 GCA_004025045.1 Sigmodon hispidus | reverse complement strand
ATTGACACAAATGGGAAATTAATCTATATGTCTGATTGGGATAATATATATTGATGCAAAGTTGAATGTATAATTGCCCTATTTTGCACATGTCTACCTCTGTCTAAAATATTTTGCACATTGATGTGTATTAAGTGCATTGTCATTTCCATAATGCAATTTCTACCTCTAATTATTTATGATAGTCATAACATTTGTTATACTATACACACGAGTTGTTTTATATAAGTCTGTTTAGATATATTTTTATATATAATGATATATAGTTAAGATATTGTTGTCATTTGATACAAAATGTGTATTTTGGTCAATTTTCCTAAGATTGTTACACTTGAAATTATTTGGAGGAGCTGTACACTCATTTTGGAATGCCTATTTTTACAATGTTAGCCTCACTTTCTTGGTTGATTGGGATTGCAGATTATGGTTACTCAGATTTATCACCTAACAGTCAGGATACTCAGGCTTTTCAGAAACATGTCAGAATATACGAAATAGATAGGCGTCTTCAACCACTTTATAGACCAAGAGAATATGGCATTCAAGATTTTGTTATCTCAAATTTGGCCTTGAGAGACATGACAACTCCTGGCATCACCGTTCCTTTCTCAAGGTGGTGTTGAGCATCACAGACATCTTGCAAAGAGATTGTCTAGTTTGGTGAATAATGGCCTGAAGGGCAAAGGACTGCACTTGCCCCGACTGCTGTCAGAGTGCACACTGTCCGAAATGGATGAGCAGAATAAGGGACAGAGACTGCCGAAGCCTGCCTAGCCAGGATAAGACAGTCCTACAAAAAATACCATGCTTCTATGGAGACTTGTCAGATATCATAGGCCAGTAGCCACAAGGATGGATGCTCCCATTATACAGAGAAGTGGTGGATGACTGTCCAGGTAGTTAACTGTCGTTGTCTTCTCCTAAATTCTGGAAGTTACTTCATGCTTCCAACTTTAGGTATATATTTTCCTTCTCAGGTCTTGATGGTGTTGAAGATTAGATAGTTGAGGTTGTTATTACTTCACATTCCAGCAAAGACACTGAAGTCTTAGAACTCTATTGTTTAAGATACACAGCCTTAAAGCAATCCCCGTGCATTTTCTCGTGTCAACATTTTAGATATTATATTTCACTTTGTAGTTGTTGTTTGTTATCGGTAGTTTGACCTCACTTATGTTAGTACCTTTCTCTTTCCCAGACTCTGTCTTATGATGATCCCTATAGTATATAGTTTTATACCTAGTTTAGAACCTTCCTATTTAGAGAAATCGAGGAGATGTAGTGGGAAATCAGAAACTATACATGTGAATGGATCATGTCAGAAAGCTGGAGACAAAAGGAGCGTGGTGGACTTGAAAGGATCTCGGAAGTAGACCTCTGAGGGAGAGGACCAGGACAGGAAGCCGGCATTCTCTCGTGAGAGTTCTGGACTTCAGACTGATGACGGGGTTTCTGGGAGTAGGTGGTGCGGGGCTGGTGGCGGGAGAGTTCAGCGGTGTGGTGCATTGCAACTTTATCCCTTAACTTTTCTTAAAACCTTCTCTGTTTTGTAAGTGATTCTCACAAAATAAACCTCACTTAAAACATATCTCACGGCGGGTTTTTACCAAGATAACCCCATATTTTATATCACTTTACCTAGTGGTGCCACCTGTAAGCACCCTCACTACCTTACTCAGTCAAAGACTACAACAAGATACTTAACACTTGACATAGACAACTACTGAACACCATGACAGTGGTCTGCTCTCACTGCCTTGATAGGCATGTGCTATGGATTTTTAAGGTTAGAGTCCCTGGTACCTGGGTACAGTGTGCTTCAGTCTGATTGTTCACAATAAATTTGTCACAGCCTCAGTTGTGCTGTGTCCCCTCCTGGCCTGATTTCATTCCTAATGGCATTATCAGGTGCCCTTGGCCTTGTAACTAAGTGCAGGCACTTACTGCCTTTCACCCAATCAAGCTAATATTTAGAGTCAAGATGGATGCCAATATGTGTGAATTAGAGGTGTGATTTGACCTAAAGACACAGGTGGGATTCTCAAAGATGAGGTACGTATGGAAAAAAGCTTCAGTTCTATCCATTTTCCAGAGACTAATAAAAGCTCCAGTTTCTCTTTAATAGTATTCACTAAATAATTACATATTCTGTTTCTTCTGTGACAATATTTACGATAAGATTAATTGTTAATAATCAAAACTCATTAGAAATTTTAATTGTTGCAGCATATTGATTTTTATTACATCAAAATAAAATTATTTTCTTACTTTCAGTAAAAGTAGCACTGAGGTAAACAGTATTTTAGTTCCACTTCTGTCTGGCTAAGAGGCCCAAAGACAATTACGGCATTGTTAACGACCTCACAAAATATGATTACATCATAAAGATATTCTCAAGATGACCAAATTTACAAAGTTGCTATTAGTTTTCTAACTAATTAATGCACATTTGTTATAAAAACAAAAATATAGAAACCATAGAAAAAATATGTATTAGGAAAAAAATCATCAAAAATTTCTAAGTTTCTAAACCCAGAAAATGATTGCAACTATAATACCAACTCTTCTTCCCACATTCATGTAAGGTCTTTCATTCAATGAGAAGAATCCAAGTACTATCAAATATACTTTATTATTTCTGAAACTCTCTACTTTTTACTTATATTAATTTTATAAGAAATACTATATTTACTTCACAGTATTATTGGATTAATTTATATTTTCAAAACAGTATGCCTCCATTTTTACCTAAATCAAAGCTTAAATGGACATACACTTCTCAGTGTAACTTAACTGAATATCAATAAAACTTCTAACAGTCCTGAAGAGCAGAGCCATCTGTCAGAAAGCTTCCTCAAAATTGTTTTATAGACCACAGCCTTAACTTGTTTCTAAAGATAATTCCTGACAGATAAAAAATATAACATGTTTAATCATACTGCAGATTTAATGCGATCATTCTGCTTTTGAGTGTTGACTATTCTAAATCTTGCTATTTAAAGGCTAGCACTCATGACTTTTCATGTTTATAATTCAGTACCTTTCAGAGGATCAGCATTTTTTTCTTTTCATTTACTTGTGTACAGGATAGCATCCAGTCCATTAGGCACTACAAATAAAATTATGACCACCATCACTAAGGAAACAAATGTTAATTAGCTTCTTGTATATAGTGTAAAACTACAAATAATTTCTCAAAAAAATCTCTGTAACAATATTATAATGCTTACTTATGTATGTTCAATAGCTTGATGAATCTGTAAGTACAAGTAGACTGTGTAATTTTGGTTCAAATGATATCTCTTTAAAATAAAACAAAAAGTGGTCATTTCTGGTGTGTGTGTGTGTGTGTGTGTGTGTGTGTGTGTGTGTGTGTATGTGTGTGTGTGTGTGTGTGTGTGTGTGTGTGTGTGGTGTGTATGTTTGTGTTCACATGTAGGTTCCAAAGGAAACAAAGGTTTGGGCTCTCTCTGGATCTGAGGTGATAGGTGGTTTTGAATCAAGGATGTAGGTAGGTGTTGGTAAACAAACTTGAGTCCTCTAAAGGAAGTACCCACTCTTCACCATCAAGCCATCCCTCTAGGACCAACAATCACTCCTATAGGATTCCTCACAAAATCAATAATCAACAGAAAGGAAGGCTATTGTTGAAGGCCAGGTAAGATGAATTTTTGTATTTACTGCAAGTCCTATTATATATGTATGTTCACTATTTATTAGAACATCTTTCTTTGTTGTTCATAAGACTTTTCTCTTATCAGTATGTAAACGTCTATTTTTTCATTAACATAATGTTCATTTTTATTTATAAAACATACTGATTTTTCAACTGAAAGATGCCCTTCATTTTTTTTCCATTTGTTTTTGAGACAAGGACTTGCCCTATTGCCCTAGATGATCTGATATTATATAGCCTACACTGGTTTTCTAGATGCTAGGATTCCAGGTATATGTCTCTGTGCTTATTTTTAAATTATTTTATCTAATGGAGCTAAATGCAGCCTTTTCTCTTAGCTAGCATGACCTCTAATGGGTAAATATAGCTGTTGTGTAAATCTCTGACTTTTCACTTGCTTCTCTTTTAATGCCTCTCATAGTCAGTTTTAACATTTTCATCATATATTTTAATATTTCATTGCAAGTAGTTTCACTTCCTTTGTGACATAAACATTAAATAAGTAATGTTTACTTCATCAGCCTTAGTATTTTATTAAAGGGAAATCTGTTGCTATTTTTATCTAAATGTCTTTGCCATGTCTATTGTGAATTTTAGTGTTGAATAAATTTGTATAAGAACAAAGAGACACTGAAACGATTTTAATGGAGGTTTCTTTATCTATAACTTTTATTGACTTAAATAACAAAAGAAGCTTTAAAATCCTTCTGTTTTTCTTTTGGTTCAAAGATTCATGAGGAGTTTTTCAAGCAAATGTAAGAAAGAAGACAAATAAGATTTATAAAGAGGATACAAATTAATAAATAGAGAGAATCTTTACTAATCCAGTATAGAAAATTACTTCTTAAGAAATCTCCTGGTAATCCTCTTCTTAGACCTCTCTAGCTTATTCAATCATAATGTGAATTTGTATTGGTCCCAGAGTGCACCTCCCTGAACCAGGGTGTCAGTGTTTAGTTTGCAATTAAGCACTTAAAATACTTGGAAATATACTTATCCTAGCATCAGCATATCGCATAATAACCTTTTCTGTTTTCTTCTAAATATTATGGCGCGTCAGCATGAGTCATGGAATTTCAGGTTGCATTATGCATCAGCATTAGCTTCCCTCTGTTCTGCTTAGGATACAAAGTTGAGATTATGTATATTAAACTACTTTATTTTCTTTGATTTTCTGACTTGGTTCTATATGCTTAAGAATATAGGTACTTCTGGAAATGTAAAATTAAGGACATACTTTAGTTCTATGGGCATTGTAGACATTTAGAAAATCCAAAAGTAATATTTTATTTCTTTGTGAATATATAATATTTAAAGCAGAATTAATGTACATCAAATAATATTGCAAAGAGAATTTCATCTTTAAAATGATCTACCTTAGGCACCTTATGAGTTGTGAATATTATTTAGGAAACTATTTTTTCTAGGAAGTCCACACCTGACTTTCATCACTGTGGCAAATGCCTGAGTGGAACAATTTAATAGAAGAAAAGGCTGATTTTGTTTCATCCTTTGTAGGTTTCAGTCTATGGTCCACCATGTAAGACTAACACTAGACAAAATCCCCCTGGCAGGAGCACATATTGGAATGGTAAAAATGTCCACTTTACACTGGGCATTGGCAGAAAGGTAAGAAAGGAGGACTGGACAATAAACACTCCAACAATAGCATAATTCCCAGTGACCTATTTCCTCCATATAAAGCTCTATTATTTATGTTCCCAGTACCTTCCAAAGTAGAACACTAATTGGGGACCAATCTTCTAACACATGAGCCTTTAGCAGTTACTTAATATTTAGAACATAACACAAAGTATTAGCAGAAGGCTGGAACTTAAACCTTCCGATGCCCTACTCTCCATGTAAACTACCACTACCATAGTGGGGAAAAGAAAATGCTTTTAACCACTTTAAATACCTTTTACTACAGAATATTTGTTATATTGTCATATAACATTTGTATCATTTTGTTTATACTTAAGTTTCCTTAACAGCCATTATTAATTTTAATGAATCTTAAATAACTTACACAAAATTGAGGACAGAAAAATGTAGGGAGTAATTGCAGAAAGAAAAACACAAATAAATAACCAACTACAGATAATTTACTAGGTATTCAAGTATTTATTTTTTTGTATTATAAGCATATGCTCTGCAAAGTTTTACTTGGTGCTAATAAGAACCAGAAAAAAATTAGATATTAATATAAACTAATCAAAAACATATACTGTATTAATAATAGAAAAGACAATTCAAAATAATTAACAAAAACTATTAGTTGATGTGGAATTTTTTCTGTATGCTATGTATTATTATTGGACAATAAAGGAACTATTTTGGTCTATGGCAAGGCATCTTAAAAATAGGCAGGAAATCTGAGCATAGATAAAGGGGAAAGAGGGTAGAATAACTATTTTGTCATCCCTGTACTGGGATTAAAGGCATGAATTACTACTCTCTGACCCTAATGCCTTGACTCTGGGTGATTCTATTCTCTGATATCCCAAGCTAATTTTATTAAATTTAAAATACATCACCACCACAATTCTTTTCTTTACTTCTCAAGTACCAGGACTCATTGAAGGTTAAAAATGTTCCAAGTGATGGGTGGGAACAGAAAAGGAAACATTATCACCAGAATATTCTTGCTTTTAGAACTTTATAGCTTAGTTAAAATTTCAATTCCACCCACATAGTAGAAGGATGGTTGTTTATGCTTTTCAACTCATACAGCATTCCAAAAGAAATTTCAGTGGTGTGTAAGAGAGCATGAAATTTTCCAATATCTCCAACAAAAATCCCACAATTATCCAAGCATGATAACACTTGCCTGCAATCCCAGTCCCCAGCTGTCTAAAATAGGGAGGCATGAATTTTGGCCAACCTGAGCAACATAATTTACTATCTCCAATGAGGACCTTAACCACATGAACAAATTCCTACAATATAGTCTCAGGACTCTGATGAGATCATTGTTCACATTTAATATTTGGTATTTGAGCACTGGATTGCTTAACATTGGGTTTTATAGCTGTCCATGGAACAGAATTTAAATCTACTTCACTCTAAATATATTAGTATATATTCCAAAAGCATGATTTTTTCCCCACAACTGAACAAGAATGTTAGGATGACCAAAAACAACAAATGTCTTCTGTAGTCTATTTACTAGACAAGAGGCGAGGTTTTGTAATGTTGTTTTCTTATATCCCTACTACCCATCTTGGGTAATTGCTTGGCCTGTTTTCTCTTATACTGACTGAAACACTTAAAGCGGTTAGAAGCACAGGATGTCTTGGAGTTCCCATGAACAAAATCTTATCTCTTCCAACTCCCTTTCTTCATATAACAGAGATATTTATTTGAAGATTTGCCCTCAAGGCTGGAGACTGATTTCTCTGAATTTTACCATTTTATTTCTCCTGTTGCTATCTTAAAGCACGTTGATAAAAGCCTAGAATATATTTTGTTGTAGTGGACGGAATGGTAAACAAGTCAGAAACCTTGATAACAGGATTAGTACTAAACAGATGGAGCACAGGTTTTAAAGATAGAATATTCACTGTCCTTTGGGCCTCATCTAGGTCCCTGTAAAATAAAATGGGGACATTCATTCTTACCTCTTACTTATAATTTCTTTGTGCTTCTATTTCATAGTTAAATACACTCCTGTCTCTCCAGACTTGGATTTGGCTATCAGAATAATGAAGGGCACATTTATTTACAGATGTAAAATTAGCTGGTGTGGCTGGCTAGTGCCTTTACAAATCTGTACCTATCATCAGCGAATCTCACCTAGTTCCTTAGAGAAGCTATAAGTCTGACTTACATACTGAAGAATGTCACTCTAAATAATATCCAGACCCGTGAGCAAGATAGCCTCTCATATTTTAAATCACTGAGACCACTGGGATGTTTATAAGGCTGACTTATCACCAAAATAAATTGCAATACATTTCACATAACCTATGATGCTACAACCTGCCAAATTCTGCTAAAGAATATATAAAGATTATTTTATAACATCTTAGCCTTAGCTTCCCATGGCCTCTTTTCACATTAGTAAGATGTTTCAGAAAAATTCTGAAAGCTAAAGAGGATCAGATTATTTAACACTGATTTGCCTCTCTCCAACAACTTGCAGTAGATGAATCAATAAGGGATTTTTTAATGTGCTTTCTCTCCTGTCTTTTTTCTCATGTTACACAACTGGCCTCATATTCCTTGTACCAAATGCCCTTCACTTTGACATCTATATCCCTGTAGCCTCTTACTTTGTCTTTGAGTTAACAATGCACAAAGATCTGATGGGGATGGAAAGAGGACTCAGTGTTTATGAGTAATTGATGCTCTTCCAGAAAAACCAAGTTTAGCTTCAAACACCTAGGTCAGGTGGCTCACAATCACCTATAACTTGCCCTCAATGGTCTCTGTAGTGTACATAGTCACATACAGGCACACAGAGAAAATTAAAAATACTAAAAATGAATTTTTGAAAGAAAAAGAATTGGTTCTGCAAAAGTTCTTGTTTACCTCAAGAACATGGGAAAATAGATTAGATCAAAATAGAATTCTCTTTTGTTAGCAAGAGGAGAAAAGAGCTTCATTCACCTATAGACTTCTCATGGGACCTTTTGAGAAAATATAAATAAACATGGGCAAAATATGGGCATTTCTGTATTCATGTCAGTCACTAAATATAATTTTAGTAAAGACTTCAACTCATTTATTTGTTTTTCCACAAATTTTATAATTATAGAAGTGAAAGTAGTTTTATACTCAGAAAATAAATACTATAAAGTTTTAATAAAAATGTTAATAATCAAGTTTTCTTTACAAATCTAATTCTCTTAGACCTAATATTTTCACTGTTAAGTTAAATCTCCAAATATCTGTTTAAAACATTATCATTTAAAACAAATTATAAAATTTCTTCTGGTTTTATGTAAAATACCATTTTTTTCTATATATCATGTAAATAAATATAAATTAAATGAATATCTAAACTAATTAAAGACATAAATTGATATATAATAGTAAACATATTTATCAAGATTATTCAACCGTTTTTTTAATATTCAAGCAATTTTAGTTTGTAATGATCACTGTAGCTGAGTTAAGCAGTGGGTGATAATTAATAGATAATCCTACACATAGAGAAAGATGCCATTTGTCATGTGTGGATGGTACTTTACAATATAAGTGTGTGTGTGTGTGTGTGTGTGTGTGTGTGTGTTTCATTTTGATCTTTGGTCTTTTGATGTTTTTATTTATTGTGCATGAACTTTTATATTGTCCCAACCAACCACAAGGATAAAGTAAACACATTCTGTTCACAGGCCAGAAATAATGAGCAGAATCCATAATCATTTGATGGTATGAAATCGGGGAATTTGGAAAGGCTTCATAATCACATCAAATCCCTCTTAAATTACTTTCTGATGCCTGACATTTCTTTGTCTTAAAGTAATTGCAAACATTACAGAGAGAGCTAACACATGTCTCATTAGACTTTTACATATTATTTTTACTTCTCTTGCTGAAATCCTGCATGAGAGTAAGTTTTTATGTAGAAAAAGCAAATCAATTAAATAGTAATATTCAAAAAATATTAAACTAACCAGAATAAAAAGGTATAAGGGAAAACTGAGTAAGTCAAAGACAAACTATCTAAATTATAACTTAATAGGAGAAAAGATTAAAGCAGGTGACTTTGTATTGAAGATGTTTTAAAAATCAAATACAGTTCAAAATTTTGCATTATTCAATCGTCTAAGGTAATTGAAATATTCAAACTGAGTTTTATCCTTCAGTCTTATAATGAATAACAAAATTTTTCTAATTCAAAATAAGGAGCACTTTTATCTTAGATGTATCAGAATTTCATGTTTGAAAGTAACAAATTTTGTGGTATTCACTGGGATCTGGGACTCAGAAAATCACTACTTAACTTTCCAATAATACAATAGAAACCTATAGCATTAGTCTGAAGACCCAAGTTCCACTCATAGTTCAAATAAACTTCAATAAATAAACCATTCTCTGCCTGGTTCCTATAAACCAAATCCCTGCAATTTATGTAAAACTGTTCTTCGAATTGCCTAAGGGTTGGCAACCAAAAAGAGGTGGGAACAAATCATGAGAGAAGGAGATGACTGAGTGAGAGGAGCAACAAAGAGGAGAAAAAATAGGAGATCTTAATAGAGGAAGCCAATGTGGTGTTGGATAAAGACCGGATGCTAGGGAAACCTCCAAGCATTCACAGAATATCACTGGCTAGGTTTCCAACCAATAGTGAAGGTGGTGCTTAGAATGGACTTCTCCTATAATCAAATGAATAGTCATCATAGTGCCATCATAGAACTTAAATCCAACATTGAATAGAGATAGAGGCAGAGATACATGGTTGAGCACTGGGCTGAGCTCCTAATCCAGTTGAGAGCGTGGGAGGAGAGTCTATATGAGCAAGGGAATAGAGATTATGAGGAAAATTCCCACAGCGATTGCTGGCTGGAGCTCTGGGGAGCTCACTGAATCAAGAACAGCCACTGAGGAACCATAGGAAAGGAGATAGACCTTCCAAAGATAGGCAACTGTCCACTGACATGGGCAGTATATGGAACTTTGAGTGAAGGGATCAGACTACGTTTCTGTGCATGGGCTGGCACGTCAGAGCCCATGCCTTCCAGATAAACACTTAGCCCAGTCTTGATATTAGGATAAGGAAATCAGACTTGCCTGGAGTGGCTGCTGAGCCACTTTGGGATTTCTTGCCCTTTAAGGGGAGAAGATGGGGGGATGGGGAGAAGGGAAACTGAAGGCTGACCCGGGGAGATTGGGGTGGTGAAGGAAGGGGGAGAAAGGGATACATGGATCGAAAAAAAAGGCTTTATTTTATAAAGAAAAACAGAAGAGATTGCTATTGACTACCCTGAGAACAATCCTTTTTTAAACATATGAAACATATTTACATAGAGTCTATATCTTGTGTAAATAAAAGGCTAGACACTTATTCCTTCCAGTTCTTTAAGAAAAAAAATTATCTGAATGTTTTTAATATTATCTGACTCTTGCTGGAGACTAGAGAGCATTTTTAGAAAGACCCAGGAAATAACATTTTTCTCCTTCTACAACCAACCAGAAATTTTATGTTTGCTGTCATAATTGCACTTTCCTCTCTATATATGTAAATTTATATTTTCAGAGGCATTTTTAATCTCCAATAATGACCTTTTAAAGAAATTGGATGCCATTGTGACCAATGATACTTTGAAATGCATTTGTTAAAGGGAAAGCCTAACATTTAGCATGCTCAAAGATTTCAGAAATCTTGACTGATAAATCACTTTCCTAAAATAGCATGTAAAATAACATACAAGGGGGAAAATCAATAATCATTGGTCCTTGAACTAACATGGGGTTTAAAGAAGTAATGGCTAAGCAAAATTAGGCATATATAATTTAAAAAAAAAAAACATAAGATTGGGTTGGAATCAATCAGGTTCTGCAACTACTAAGTGGAATATTCCGTACATTTGTGTTAACTTCATTGGTTCTTGACAAGAAGACAGGACTCTTAACAGCATGAAATAGCTGAAACGGAATCTTGTGTTAGATCCTATAATCAAGTCTTTAACTATTAATTGGATGACTGAGGCAATTGTCATTTAGGTTATAACTAAGAAATACATATTTATCTTACATTTTGTTGATTTTTTTTCCTGCCCTGATCCATATTGCTTGGGGTTTTTTTTGTTTGTTTGTTTGTTTGGTGTTTTTTTTTTTTTTTTTTTTTTTTTTTTTTTTTTTTTTTTTTTTTTTTTTTTTTTTTTTTTTTTTTTTTTTTTTTTTTTTTTTTTTTTTTTTTTTTTTTTTTTTTTTTTTTTTTTTTTTTTTTTTTTTTTTTTGAGATTTACTAGATAAGTTGAACATTTTTTTTTTATTTTTTTTTTAGTTGTCATTTATTAATCTGGTTCTCAGATGTATTTTTCCATAACATTTGTTACATTTTTGGTCTTCTATGTGCAGACTTCCTTTATTGATCTTACAGAATGCTGGCTTCATAGCTATCAACTGTTTAATTTGTGCTTGTGTTGCATGACCCTTGCTTTTATGTCAATTTATTTAAAAAATGCTTTGCTAAATATAATAATGTTAGCTGGCAGTTATTTACATTTATAAACTGACATTTATTGTTTGATGTCTCCTTTTTTAACTTCTAGATTTTCTGCTGAGAGAGCTGATGCCATTCTGATGACTTTGCCTTTGCATGCTAGCCTCTATCTCTTAAGCTTTAATGATGTGTCCTGGTCATGCCTGTTTGATTTGTGTGGTCCTGTCTTCCCTAAACTTCAGAAATAGTCTGCTATAATTTCATGGGATAGTTTTTCTAAGCCTATAACTGCTTTTTTTCTTTTCTGTTGTTGTTGTTGAAACTTTTTTTTCAATATATTATATTCTGACCACATTTTCTTCTTTTCCTAACTTATACATTAGTTCCTTCTGTTCCCTGGCTTCTTAAATGTGCTCTCTTCATAATTTCCAGACTTCTTAAAAATTGTGATTAGGTTTGAAATTTCTTCTTTATTACTATTTGATGCAAGCTTCTGGTCTTAATTGTCCACACTTATATCTTTTTCTTCTGCTTTTTCTAATATGTTAGTAATGCTTTCTACTATGTTCTTATTCTCCATTTTCAACATTTCTGAACTATTCCTTTTCAAAATCTCTATTTCCTCACTGATGGGTCCCTCATGCTACTGAAATCTCAGCTGATTCACTTTCTCTTCTACACTGTTGGTTTTCTTCTTCAGGTCCTGAATTGACCTGCTTACATTATTCTCTCTTTGAATCCTGTTATAGACTCCAAATGACAATGCTGACCACAATAGGGATCTGATATGGCTTTATTCTGATGTCAAATATGAGTAACCTTTACCTGAAATTCAGATTTAGATTATGAAAAATTCCTTATTTCAAATTGGTAACAGTTAGAAGATTTTATAGTAACAGAATCAAAAAAGTCATAAATCAAGGCACATGTTAATAATTCATTATTAGTAACATATAGGGAGGTGGGATATGGCAAAATGAAGAGAACTCACTATAGTCTCCAGATGCTATGTGGGAGCTGTTTAATACCTTTGGTTGACTGGAAAGTATTATAAAAGCTTTACCTGATAATAAAGAAGCTACAGATGATGACAATTGATAGCTATTAGGAAGGCTCAAAGATGATCCAAGGTAACTTTGGCTTTGGCCTTGCAACCCTTCAACCTCTCAATGTATCTGAAGTACTAATACGTTGGCCAACTTTGCAGATGATGTGGTCTTTCATGAACATTATATCACACTTTCTGAAGTAAAAGAATATATTTAAAAATAAAACTATGATATTTTTCTTGGGAATTTCAGTTTTTTCACTTTCTTTAGCTTAAAGTAATCAAAGTATCCAGGCTTTGGAGGATGTCTTATTGGTTGGCTTTTTTTTTCTTTGAATCTTTCTAATGCTGTGATTCCCACATCTTTGGGAATAAATTTCTTTTTCTTGGTTTGGATGTTTGGTTTTTTTTTTTTTTGTCCATATCTTGTATCTTACTAGTTTTATTTTATGTGGGTCTTATTATCAAAGTGTGTCACTAAGGTTATAAACCTCTTTACTATTTAGAGGGAAAAGAAAGAAATCAGACGTGGGAACAACAGTTTCGCAGCAAACCAAGATTAAAATGCAGTAAAAAAAGGAGTTGAATATTTCAGTACATCACTAAGAATGTAAGCAGAAAGAGAGGTAGAGCACTGTATGGAAAATGGGTATTAAATGTTAGCAAGGCTAACAAAACTTATAATTATCAAATAAATGGTATAACTGAGAAACAAAGAGTATGGGAGAAAGTGTGTGAGTTGGCAGAACCAGAATATACCAGAACTAGGTACCGTCGAAAATGAAAGGAGCATAAACAAACTGAGAAACAGAGAGAAAATAATGTAGGTGAAAATAAGAGGAAAGATAAATCTATAAAAATGTCATAAAAAAAAATTATCACATTGGTCAATCTCTGTGTTTTGCTCCAGTGAGAGTAGGGTCTCTGGGACCTTAAGTTGTTCTGTGGTGCTAGGTCTGATAACAGAAACAATCATTTGTGTCTGTGGAGTTCAAACACACCAGATTAAAACAGACTGAACAGTTAGGCTCAGAATTCAGACTCAGATCCCAATGGGCTTCATGAACACGGGTAGGCCATCCCTATTTCTTCCCTGTTGACTCACATTCCCATGTAGGCTCAACTCTCCTCTAGTGTTTTCCCTGTCTATAGTATGTGAAACCCCTGACTGCATCAACCTCCTTTCCAGGCAGTGTCTTAAATGCTAGATGCTTGCACTTTCCCCTCTTAGATTCCCATGTCCCTGGCTCTGTATGTGCTGTTGCTAGGGCTTTGTAGCTTGTGGTTAGATACACTCATCTTGCTGAAACTATTTGTAGCTCTACTTTTAGAATTTCAAAACCCTTATCTCAATGGATCACCCAAATTTCTCTTTGATATTTCAACCTTTCCCTGATATCTGGCTCTGAGTTTCTTTTATTATAAACAAAATCTGTGCAATACTTGGTGTCCAATTTGGAGCACAAATACGCCACACACACAACAACACCACCACCCCCC
>PVIH01029000.1:0-14340 GCA_004025045.1 Sigmodon hispidus | reverse complement strand
AAGTATTCAAATGTCAGAGACTATGGAAGACATCTCTTTTAAATAGTCACCATATGTCACCCTTATTTTATACATTTTAGCATATCTGTGTGAAAACTCAATCTTTCCATAGGGCTGGAAATCCAGAGCAGAGTTTTATAAGCTATGGTTTAGTTCATTCCTTAGATTAGGAAGGTAGAAATGATTCACATCTACTACTAAAGAATGTTGCTACTCATATTTTGCAGCCACAAATAGACTAAGAATTTTTATCAGATAATTGTGAAGACAGACAAATATGGACACTGGTGTGCATAACTTTAAGCAGATACACCTGTCCTTAACCATTTTGGGGGTATAATAAGAACATAATAAAATATCATTGTGGCACACTCACATCTCACTGGCTCATAAGGCAATACTTATAAGGATAATAAGGATAAGGATAATCTTTCTCTAAGATCTCTGATTAGTCCAAGGTCAAGTACAACAGTCAAACCTCTACTCTATAATCTCATGGCTTATGAATACCTCCAAATTCTAACTTTGAATGTAATCAATTGTGTGTTATTGCACATTCACTCCCTATCTACTGCACTATTGGGTAACCTATGAATTTGAGGGGAGGACCTTGTTCATTTAAGAGTGATTTATCCACTCTGTATACTCCTTTCTACTCATCAGTTTAAAAATAAATTAAATCACCAGAAGTGATTGCTCCATAATCTATGTAAGAATTAAAATTACTTCAAAAGTGAAGAATGTTCCATTGATGACTTAGATGCCACTAAACAGACTCACTGGAAAAGATAAAATAATACAGTTGAATTTCCTGCCAGACTTTTGCTGGAACTGACTAAAAAAATCAAACATCTGTCTCAAATAGCTTTTCCAAAAAGAGAATTTGTATTTATATCACGATATGCTCTTTTCCTTTTTAATTTTTTTACAACCCAACTGCGGTTTCCCTTTCTTTTCTCCTCCCAGTCCCTACCCCCTTGCCTTGAGCTCCCCTTCCCCCCTCCTCCTCCATCCTGAAAGGGGAAAGGTTTCCATGGATATTAACCAAACATGGCATGTAATGTTGCAGTAAAACTAGGTATCTCCCCTCATATTAAGAATGGACAAGGCAACCCAGTATGAGGAAAAGGGCCCTCAAGGAAGGCAAAAAAGTTAGAGACAACTCCTGCTCTTACTGTTAGGAGTCACACATGAAGATCAAGTTATACAAATGTCACATATTTGCAGAGTTCCCAGGTCAGTCCCATGCACTTCCCCCATCATCTCTGTGAGCCTCTACTAGGGGTGGGTGAACTGGAGATAGGAACAGGTGGGGGGAAGTGGAAGTGAGATAGTACTGGGATAGACATCTCAAATTGGGGGACATTTCAGGACAAGCTAGAAACCTAATGCAATGGAAACATGCTAGAATCTAAGAAGGTTACTCTACCTAAAATTCCTAGCAATGAGGGATACAGAGCCTGAACTGTCCATCTCCTATAACTATGCAAGACTTCTCTTGGAAGGATTGAGACACCAAGAGAGCCACAAATTCTTTAACCTACAACTTGTCCTGCCTACAAGATATGCTGGGGTAAAGGTAGATAGCCAATGATTAGTTGAACTTGAAAAGCACAAGAAATGGAACCCACCCGTGACACTGCCTGGAAGGACAGAACACAGAGGCTGGATTGCCCAGAGACCTAGGATAGAACCAAACATGACTGCCCCCACACACAAAAGAAAGGTCAATAGAATGATGTCTACTAATATTCTGCTATACTCATAGATTGGTGCCTAGCCTACTGTTATCAGAGTCTTCATCCAACAACTGATGGAAACAAGTGCAGAGACCCACAGTCAAACATTAGACAGAGCTCAACGAATCCTACTGAAGAGAGGGATAAAGGATCATATGAGTTAAGCCTAGGGATAGTATGGGTGTCAAGGACATCACAACAAAATCCAAAGAACCAACTAACCTGGGCTCATAGGGTTTCAGAGATACGTTCTTTTCATGCTCACATTACAAATAATGTATTCAGTAGTGCAGTTCAATGGATTTGTTGTAGAAATTTAGTCTGTGTTCTGAGCCTACAGTACCATACACTTTAGTGTAGACACTGAAGGCTGTGCTTTGGTAGTGCCAGGTAGTGCAGTATGGACACTGCACAGGCTTTTGTGGGTCACAGCTTCTTTAGAGCCTGAAGTCTTGACCCAGAAAGATCACACTTCTTAGAGGGAGCCAAGCCTATGTTCCTTTTATTAGCAGTTGGATTCCAAAAATACTTACACTCATAAACAGCACTTATTCATGCCCAAACTTACATACTAGAATACAAAGCATATGTGTTATATTGCTCTATTAATTTTTCTTATCTAAGAAAAAAGCAGATCATTGCAAAAGTACACCCAAGAAATACATATTTACTATTGAGAAAGTGGAACAATCATGGCTATTACCTTTGAAATTATTCTTTCTAGTAAATGCAATGATGTAACATTAAGGAAAAGAGCTATAAACATTTATATGGCTATGAACAGCATGGGGTGAATAACTGGATAATAAAAATGCACAAATTCAATTTGAAAAATATAATTACATGATAAGACCATGAATATCTACAATGAGTACAATAACAGATATTTATTTTACTGAAGTATTTGATGTAGCATCTCGTAAAATTTAATTCACAAAATTAACTTATACTGTCTATTCTAATGTACTGAGCATCATGTGGGGAATCAGCCTTGATTGTGTGTGGGAAGTAAGAATAAGAACAAATAAAAAAAAGCTTAAATATATAACAAGAAACTATGTTTTGAAAAAAAATCTAATCAAGAATCTCAACCATTCAGCTTTTTTTTTTTTTAATCTTTTGCTGATTTGTAGGTGAAGGGTAAGTTAACTCATGCTGTATTTCAAAGAATGTGAAACACATTTTCAGTGTGGACACTTTCAACAGACACTGAATAGATGATTAATAAAATCTCAGAGATACTGTGCATCACAATTTGTACTGCCTAGAGAAGAATCAAGTTTTAGTGAATGCAATTACTTGCCAAATGCTACAATCCCAGTAAGAGTTGGTGTCAGAATCATATACAGATTTCTTAAGTCATGCAAAGTGCTAACAATTTTTTCAGTGGCTAAAATTTAGGTGTCCAGCCTGAAATATAGTCATAGGTTAATTAATAAGGAAGCTTTGTTCTAAGAAATGTGTGGTTTTACTATGGTATTGGTTTCACAGTATATTCTAATACAAACCAGATAGTAACTGTCAGTGGTGAACAAGACTCTCTTGATGCAATTGGAAGATCAAGCAGGCACTGGGTATTTGAGGTTGCTGCTAACATCACATCATGTGTTGATTATGAAAAATACCTGAGATGATCAGCCTAGGAAGAGGAAAGTTTCACTTTGGCTCAAAGAGCTGATCCAGTCAATGGGCCTCATTGCACTGAGCTCATTTTATGGAAGTATATGCTGAAGGCAGTGCATTATAGAGGAGGGATGCTGATGCCCTCTTAAAGCTTCTCCAGTTTCCTAATGACCAAATCTTTAACATACAAGCTTCTTGGAAACAATTCTCAAAGCACAACACATTCCATACTGATTTTTAGTACTTTAAAAAACATTTACTTTTACTTATGTGTTTGTATCTGTGCTGGGGTCTGGTGTGAGAGGAGTTGCCTGGGAAGCCAGAAAGGAGCATTGAATTCCTTGGATCTGGATTACTGGTGATTGTGGGCTGACACAATTACTGGGTCTTGTGCAGAAGTAGTAGAAGCTCCTAGCTGCTGAGCCATCCCTTTAGACATCTATTGTGTTTTTTAAAATAAGCTACAGGAGCTACTCTAAAGTGATAACAAAAAGTAGCAAATGGTAAGTAAGTGAGCAGTATCATAGCCATTTGCAAGCAAGTATTATTATGTCATATTCATAGTTGTCTGTATACTTCTTTATGACTGACAATAGTACATTTGCCTCTAATAAGCACATAGGTTCCATACTGCTTCAAATGTGTAAGGTCTGTCTTTGGCTGCACATGGGTCTACAGTGCATGGCTGGTCATAGAAACATTAAAGAACTCAGAAATTAGTAAATAACATATTGAAGCTGGTTGATGGAAGTGCATACCTTTAATCCCAGCACTTGTGAGGCATAGAAAGGCAGCTCTCTGAGTTCGAGGCCAGTCTGGTCTACAGAGCAAATTTCAGAACAACTAAGGCTATAGAGAGAAACACTGTAAACAATGTATTGCCAAAATTATAGTACTGTTCACTGCCATCAGTTGTAGAAACTACATCTAATTGTGCTTTGTTTCAGGAGTAAAATGATTTTAATCATTTTCCTTCAGACCTAACACCACTGTACCAAGCATTGGGCCATCGCACCTCCATAATGATTCTATTTGATGGGCACTGGTTATTGCTTTCACCTCTGTTTCCCAGGCATTTGCTCTTCATGATCAGAATACTGATAACTTAGGACTCATTTTTAATCCTTTGTCTCTCTGACACAATGTTCTGTGACTGATCACATTGCCTTGGTTTCTAAACTGTAAAATTTGACTAATGATTAATCCTTTTCCCTGTGTTAATTGGTGAAGGAAAGGTATAAAGACTTGCCATGCATTTTGTTAGTATAGCATCCTCAAAGTCATGTGAAGATGTATCATAAAGAGGACTTGCCACTCAAAGTGGGAACACCAAGATTAAAAATTGGCATGTTTCTAAAAATTAGCACTCACTTCTTTTCTATGTAGGTTTTAGTGAAAAAGCTAAAATTTCTGGTTCTTTTACTCTGAGAAGTCTCAGCTCATGATGTGACATCAATACTAAATAAGGAGCAAACAATATTTATATTGATTACTTTATAAAGGTCTTTGCAGTTTAGAAGTTGATTAATAAATTATGCTATTTTCTCTTTGACAATGGCAACACTCTGGACAGTGGAAGAGATAAAGGTAAGTATAGTAGTCTTACAGGGTGAGTGCTAGATGAGGTGGCTTTTATCTCCCAATCTAGGTATTCTTATCCAGGGCAAAATTTGGGTTTTCAACCACATAAGCAAAGGGTGACTTTCTAAGGATGTTCTGGTATGGCAGAAGGTTTTAAAGTAAGCTCAAGTAGCGCTGCTTTAGGAATCTGAGACTAGACCTGATCATTTGTACAAGGGCAGGATTCCCTGTTGAGAAAAATAATAGAAAACATGGTTCAGTGGCTGTTTAAAAACTCTAGGGAAAAAATTCACAGCAAGTTTCTCTCTACCCAGAATCCTGACGCTTCCCTTGGCTTGTCCTCGGGCTGTGCCCCTATGGAAGTAAGGAGCTAGTGTCCTTGATCTAAGGGTCTTAACTTCCTCCAGTGGATGGGACAGTGTGACAGATAATCATCAGTGACAGTAAATGGGACAAGAAACCTAGTAGACATTTTAACATTTTTCTCTAAGAGGCTGATGTGGCAAATTATGTTCCTTTTAGATAGATAATATCAAATGAGAACAAAATAGCTATTTTGTGGCTATAAAACATTTTGGAAGTAACTTACTATTCATTGCTCCTCCTTATATATGAGATAAATATGGTCTCGAGTTTTATTTGGCTGAGATAAATAGTAGTAATCAAAGCTAAGACTAGGGTCATTGTCTTGATTACTTACTGCCTATATGCTAAACAAGACAGTTTACCTCTCATTAAGTGGCCAACAGTGGGGCCATTTGATACATAACACATTATCTAATTAATGTACATTCATAAGCCCTTTATGATGGGGATATATTCTGAGAAATGAGTCATAGGGTGACTGTCATTGTGCCACTATCCAGGATTATGTTCACGCAGACTGAGATCGACATGCCCTCACTCACTAAGTAATAAGATCTGACTCAAGCACAACTGTGCCTGTGGTCTTCCACTCTCCAAAACCTCTGGGCTGTATAATTGAATTCAGGTTTCTTAAATGTTTCCAACCATAAAGATGCCAGGAAAATTGATAAAACACCTGTTTCTAAAAGAATTTGAACTAAACTAGATACGGATATAAATGAACTGTGAGAAAAATGTTGAAATGCAAAGCTTCTTATGTTCCCATTTCTCTGTACTATGGCTAGTCAATTCTGGAGATAACATTTCCAGTGACAGCCTTCTTGCCTGTAACACTGAGCAAGGGTTGTCTGTGATGAAAGAAGAGCTATGAAGGACCAGCCTTCAAGGGAAGATGGACTGATGCTGCTTTATCTCTTCCTGAAGTTTTCTTATGGTCCTTCCCAACGTTTATAGGACACTCTAAAAGGAGAAAACAAGGGAAGAGCCAAACATGCCCAAGGTGAGTTGTCCTGAGAATAGTCTGAAAACTTGGAACTTTAGTTTCAGTAAATAGAATCTGTTATTTTTGTTTCCTAGTGTTCTATGTCATAGTGAGGCAGGCTGTATAGTCAAACACAAAGCCATCTCTAGCCAGCAGCATCCAAATACTTTGTGGATGGATTCTCATCTACTTTGGATCATAAAGAGGTTCTAAATAAAGTCCAGTACTGTGGTGAAGTCCTCGGCAGAGCCAGACATGCTTTGCATGTGCTGAACACATAAGTCTCTCAGGGAGCCTGGGATGGAAGAAATTATTCTCCAGCTCTTATTCACAATTGTCTGGGAAGCAGGAAAAGTCAGCACAGGTCTGAAAGATAATGCTTTCTAAGACTCCCTCACTGAAGCAATCAATTACGGCTATCCTTTAGTATGAACCAGGGATTCATTTCAGGCCCCTGGTGGATACCCAGATCTACAAAGGTTCAAGGCCCTTATATAAATCGATTAGCTATTTGCATAAACTTTATACATGTTCTCTCACGAACTTCACATCATCTCTAGACTGCTGTATACCCAATGTAGTATAAACATCTTGCGAATAATTTTTCACTCTCTTGCCCCAGAAATAACAAGCAACAAAGGCACAAGTGTTCAAGACAGGTGCAATGCTTTTAAATATTTTTCTGCTGAAGTCTGATTGGCTACAAGCATACAAGACAGGGATGTAGAGAGGCAACAGCAAACAGACCCAATGCTAACCTAATGGGCCAAATTCGTATGTTCAGAGTTCCTTAAGAAGGAAGCACCCTTATACATTTATGTTTCCTTTGTAAATTTAGTAAAACTCCACTTAAGTAGACATTTTTTTTAGATTTTTTTTCTTTATTTATTTTGTATTTATCAAGAAAAACAGTAAAATGGATTTAAAATGCTGAAAAGTTAACAATAACTATAAAGAAGATAAAAATCATAAGCATGACTTAGCAAGAGTGATAATGCAAATAAGATTGCTACACATATATTTACTTTGTGTTCAGCTTTCCCTCTGAATTTTTTTTTCATCCCTGTATATCCTTATTCAAGATCCCTTCCTCCTCCCACCATATCAGGTCATTTTTTCTTCTCCACAACTACCCATCCCCTCCCTGGGCAGGGAGCAGACAGTCCTATGGTCCCACTGACCCAATAATGCTTGGATCAGTCCCCACTGCTGGCAAATTCAGTTTTGTCCCCCCTCCCTCAAGAGTGAGTCAGGTGTTCCTATAGTTGGAGTGGGATCCAAAGGGTCAGTCCAGGGTGTCTCTGATTCCAAGCTGTTCAGTGGTTGTGGTTTGCCGCTTGGGCATGCTTGGCTTTTTTTCTTGTTTGTTTGTTTAGAGACCACTAATGAGTGAGTACATCCCCTGCTTATCTTTCTGAGATTGTGATACCTCGCTCAGGAGGATATTCTCCAAATCCATCCATTTGCCTGCGAATTTTAGAATATCATTTTTTTCTTACTGCTGATTAGTATTCCATTGTGTAGATGTACCACAGTTTGTTAATCCATTCTTCAGTTGAGGGACATCTAGGTTGTTTCCAGGTTCTTGCTATTACAAATAATGCTGCTATGAACATAGTTGAGCTAATACCTTTGGAGTGTGAATGTGCCTCTTTAGGATATACATCCAGAAGTGGTGTTGCTGGGTCCTTGGGGAGATTGATTCTCAATTTTCTGAGAAACTGCCACATTGCATTCCAAAGTGGCTGAACAAGCTTACACTCCCACCAACAATGGAGGAGTGTTCCCCTTGCTCTGCATCCTCTCCAACATAGGTTGTCATCTGTGCCTTTTATCTTAGCCAATCTAACAGGTGTTAGGTGTATCTCAAAGTTGTTTTGATTTGCATTTCTCTGATGGCTAAAGATGAAGAGCATTTTTTCAGGTGCCTTTCAGCCATTTGTAGTTCCTCTGCTGAGAATTCCCTTTTTAGATCTGTACCCCATTTTTTGATAGGGTTATTCAAGGTTTTGGGCTCTAGATTCTTGAGCTCTTTATATATCTTAGATGTCAGTCCTCTATCACTTGTAGGGTTGGTGAAAATCTTTTCCCATTCTGTAGGCTGTCGTTTTGTTACTCAGTAGCTATAGTTGTAAAGCATCAGGATGGAAATTTATATAAGTTTTGTATGTATCTCTCTACTTATATCTGTGTACATACTGAGTGGTGTTTGAAAAATCTAAGATTCAGACCTACTAACGTGAGGTGGATTAATTATCCTCTGCATAGTATTCATCATTTTCCCTCAGTTTTTCATACCACATGCCCTATTTTTGAAGCATGTATATATGAACATGCTAGAAAATATGTTCATTCATCCCACATAGATTTAGCTTTATTTAAAGGTCTATAACCAAGTAAGATTTTAAAAGTCAAGCTACATTATAAATAGATATTGAGAGAAAACAATATATGGAGAGTTGGAGAGGAAACCCACAAGGTCTAGAGCAAAGGCCCAGTGTTAGCACTGTAAGATTCCCAGCAGCTTGAGTGACAACAATAGAGATGAAAACAACTGACGTAGAAGAGAAGAGTCACTGGTTACTCAGAAGAACAGATAAATTTCTGACATTAGTCACCCTAAATTTGGTAGTGGATAAGACTTTTATATTATAGTTCCATTACCTGTATGTTGAAAGGCTAATCATATTGCAGTAAAGGATTCAAGTTACATGAGCATCGAGCATTATCCAGGGACTCCTTAATTCATATTTAGTTTAGCTTCACTGAAGCTAATTTCTTGACAAGTGATTCCTTTTAAATTCGGCAGGTGTCTAAGGAAGACTTGGGTCCTGAAGTGCACCCAGCAACCTCTCTATACCCTCAGAACTCTCTTCCCTGTTGGTGATCCTCATCTGACGACAATACCTCCTCAAGCAGGTTTATTATAAGGACAAAGGGACAAGATAAAGACTCCTCAAGCAGGGTGTATCAGAAAGGCTGCAGACCCACCTCATAACATGCTGCTCTCCTTTCAGGAGTGACTTCTGCGTGCACTGCCTAAGGCTCCCAGATTTGTGCATATTGGAACATGTGACCTCAATTCATCCTCTGCTAACCATGTGCTGCAAACACAGATCTCTCCCTCTGTTACTTGGGCAGGAGGGGCTGTGAATATTTATGGCAGACATGATTCCATGTCTGTCATTGTTGTTCAACTGCTGAAAGCCAGGGAGCAAATCACTGCAGATTTGGCCTTCAGTATGGCGGACAACTGCTTTCTTGTCTTGTTTAATAAATTATGTTTCTTTCATACGAAAATGAACAGAATTTAAATGCTGCCTGTTTAGTGGGGCAGTGATTTTGGGTACTGAAATGAGATATAAGCTGAACAACAGGACTGTTTGAGGCATGTTTACAGTACTTTCTGCCTTGGATTTCAAAATGAATGTGTTAATCCATGCTAATCTGCTTCAATCTTTAAAAACAATTACATTTATATTACAACCCACCTGGCACTTTGACTAGTATTATGAATATGCTCCATTACTTACATATTTTTACTTTATTGTACCTGCAGGCAGAGGAAAAGCAAATAAAAAGATAATAATGGTGAATTTGATTAAAGTTGCTCAATGGTATATGCAACAGTTTCAGATAGATCAAGTTCAATGTCTGATTTTTAATCAGATTTAGCAAATTATCTTTTTACAAGATAAAAAACAACTACTCTGAGTGTTACAGTGTACAATTGCTTTCAACAGCTCTCTGCAAAGTGGAACTATCTTATTTTAATCAGAAAGTTTTCCAAGTTGAACAAAAGTTGGTCTTCTGCCATTAATACGCTTCAGAGAGACATATGATGGCTCTATGTGTACTCCCCAATATTCAGCTCTAACATCTGTGGTGTCACACTTGGATAAGCAATGACCTCATAGGCCTCACTTATGAATATGTTCTCCACCTTTACACCATTCAATCTTGATGGGTTTTTTGTTCTGCTGAGAGCTCAAATATACTGGAATGTCTTATGAAAAAAATGAATTTTATCAACTCTTTAGATTATGGTGCTTACCTAGGAATCATTTCACTCTCCTACGTCCTAAATAACCTAAAGTAACACACAAAAAGAATAAACAAGATCATCTTTAAGGCTAATTTGAATTCTGTACAATTCATCCACTATTGTATTTATTATGTTTCAGACACTGCGTTAGGTATTTTCAGTACATCATGAAGCCAAAACACAGGTCTTCTTGTAAAGCTTATTTTGGTAGGACTAAGATAACAAATATTCTGAAGGGGGATTAAAGAGTTAATATTTATTGTTTGGATGAGATCTGTGCTGAGGAAATAAACAGTGGACCAGGGTATAGGAATCAAGGAAGGGTAGTTTGCAATTTAAAATAGGTAAATGTGAGCATAGACTGTTAGGAAATCATGTGCGTTGTCCTTTCTTCAGGTGACACTAAGGGTGTTCTTATCTTTAACTCTACATTTAAAAATATCAATAAAAGGTCCTAATTTTTATTTTTCTACAATAAGTTGAAAATGCTTAAGGAGATGATATCTGTGAAAAGGTGGAATGAC
This sequence comes from Sigmodon hispidus, assembly GCA_004025045.1. Classification (NCBI taxonomy): domain Eukaryota; kingdom Metazoa; phylum Chordata; class Mammalia; order Rodentia; family Cricetidae; genus Sigmodon; species Sigmodon hispidus. The sequence goes on along the minus strand of PVIH01029000.1, from coordinate 3,480 downwards.
AATCAATATAAAGCAAGGATATGTAAAGGAGCATCTTGTCTGACCTGAAAGATGCTGTAATGTACTTAGCCATTGTAGGTAGGAAAGATGGTTTTGCTGTATGTATATTCTCACAGCTCTGACATTAATACCACATGACCAATGTGAAGGCTTTAGGAGATGGGAACTTTGAGAAAACTAGGGCCTGAGAATGGGAACTTAACAAATGGCTTATTGTTCTGATAGAAAGGACACTTCAAAAAACCAAAAACAAACAAAAACTTGTTCCCACTTCTGCCTTGACTATCAAATTTATCATTGCCTTTAAAATAGACCTTCTATCCCCCAGAACCTTGAGAAACTAATTTTTCTTATTTATAAGTCATCCCAGGATGATAGTTTTGCTATGATAGCTAAAGACAGTAACAAAGAAATGTTGAAACTGAGAGGGTCAGGCAAGTATCATGACAGCCTTGCTTTAATAACTCAGTTAAGAACTAGGCATTAGTTCCTGTCTCTTGAAACTAAACAGTTTCTGGGGATGCCAGGAATAAAGGACAATCAACTTCAATGCCTGTACAGCAGGGACAAGAAAGATGGAACTTACCAAGCCTGGGCCACTGAGCCAGCCCTCACAATTGGAAGTTCAGGGTAATAACCAGACAAGGACAAAGCTTGGAACTGGTCCAGGCCTGCCTCCAACTGGAAGATTTGTAGCCTTAACCAGCTCCTGATTAGCCATAGCCAATAAGAGTGTACTATGATTGCCACTCATGTAAGACAATCATATTTGAGAATAACTAACTGCCATAGGAAGTCCTCTTAGGTGTGTTAAAAAGGAGCCTGGGAGCTTCTCTCTAGTTGGCATTTTGATTTGTATTATATGGTTGGCCCCAGCATGTGGGGATAATAAATGCTCTTGCTGATTGCATATATAGATAGTAGTCTTTTTGAAACTTCTCCAGGACCCTAACAGAAACCTGGATGCATACCTGTTCTTGGGTTTATATTTATTTTTCCACTCAACACCTTTTCTCTTGCTCCACATTTGTACCTATGGATTTGTTGTGAGTGTTAAATCATCACATTAGAAGCTCAGTGAAAAGGAGTGGTGAGAGGCAGGAAAAGGACAATTGTTGGAGAAGAAAGGGATCTTAAGGGGAAAACAAACTTCCTTCTATACATGTGCTATGAGGCATAATAAGCATAGAAACAACATGTATTAATCCCAAACCACAAGTTATTATTTTGCCTATACAACAGTAACTGATTCCTGGATGGGGGTGTGTGGGGTGTTTGTGTGTGAGTGTTTCCTAGATACAAGTGTGTTTTGTGAGTAAATGAACAACACATTAGTGTCTAATCCTAGGCTTAGCCTTCAAAATTAACCTAAATACGTTATTTTTGCCTACTTTAATAAAGCAAAAAAAAAAAAAAAAAGCCCTGTAAACAAAATGTAAAGCTCTTATTGTTATTTAATTTTTAAATCTTTGGTCAAGATATTTCTAATATTGAATCAAGAATTCTGGTTAAAACTTGTGCTTAAAATTCTAAAGATATTTAGAGCATATACTTTGGATAATAACATTGTGGTTGAAAGAATGCTGAGTAAATTGTAGGGCAGCAAGCACTCAGGGACTTGTTTTCATTTTATTCTAAGTTACCTAGACTCTTAACTACTGGGTGTATGGCTTCACTTCCAATTCCTACTCCAAACTTCCATAGTCAAATGTGGAAACTCATCACTCAGTGGCAATATCTCATATCATAAATCCTTTTGCACTTTTTTCAATGATTACTCCTGTCATTGTCTCAGACATCATCAATGAGCTTAATTATTTGTATCCAGAACTTTGAATATACATAGAGTGTTTATTTTCATCTTTAGATCATTGTATCACGTTGGCTCTGGTCCTTAGGGAGGTCCAGTGTTTGTACTTCACTGTATTAAATATAATATATATTATATATGGGAATATTGCCTGTTTTCATCTTGGGCTGGCTAGTTCTGTGTGAGAATATTATTCTATGAATCTAGAGTCAGACATCTAATGTCTCCTGAGGACACAAGAAAAACTATTCCAAGCTTATGGAAATTGGGTGTATGACATGTATATTCTTACTTGCATATGAAAGCAATGTGTCAAATCCTGACAGGGGCCTGGCTTTGACTGAAACCATCTAGAAGATATTTCATAACCCTTAAAACTCATAGTTCCCTGGGAACAACAAGATGCCCTAAAACTTGCTTAACTGTTAAATTAGCTTTGGTAAATTCAAGAACACCAAGGCTTATCTGTTGAATGAATGAAAGCACAAAGGAATCTTTGCTAGCAGACACAGTTGAAAGTTAAACATTGGTAGGTGCAAGCTTGGGTCTCTCTATTGGACAGGGAAGAAGGTAACAAATCAGCAAAACTTTCTTACTTGAAATATTTATATCTCCAACAGTGTAATAAATATACAGGGCAGTTGAATATTGCCATTGGTTTTTCTAAAATGAATTTGGAGGATATTGTGAGCATTAGGTTCTTGCTTCACTGCAAAGTGAAATTTCTATGAAATAGTCATCTAAAGTATTTTTCTTCTACTTAAAGACTAGTGTAACTCTAGCGAAGACTTACTTTGAGTTGATGATATGAATTAGATTTGGAGATAACTATCAAAGTCTATGAGGGTGTATTTCAGATACTAAGCAAAGTTACAAAATTAATGTATTCTCAGGCCAGATCTATGGTGCATGAGAATAAAGTCTGTTTCCTTTTAAAATCTATACAATTTAATGATCTTCTGCCTTTTCTCAGCTGTCCTGTCTAATTACTTCTGGTCTTTCTGTAATCAAGACCATGTGTTCATGTAGACACACTTGGTTTCTGTCAATTCTCTTTCATCCACTTAGTCTGCTGCTTTTGAAGGTCACACATTCAAACACTTATTTGAAGAAATACCCTAGCTCAACACACATGAAACAGGCTTAATTATGTGACATACTTCACATGTGCAGTTGCTAGTGCATGTATCTCTCGTTGTGAGTTTAGTATTTGCTCTTCATTTCCCAGTGACAGAAAGCAATAAAATGTAATACTTTACTTCATTGAAATTAATTTGTGATTTTATGCTACTTAACATTTCATACAAACTCATGATACAGACAAACACAATTCTAGATAGAACCACAATGGGCAATATGGAGATATGCCAATATCAAGGGAATATATTAGAATATTTATTTTCTACTGAAAAATTATTTTCTGATAAAATTAAAAATAATATTCTATTTGTTTTTATTTTCTGACACAACAAATTTGGATAATTGTCTTTTAAAATGTACATACCCAGAAACCAGATTTTTTTTTTTAAAAAGCTTTTATTTATTTATTTAATTATTTGCCTTGGTGTTTGCCTGGAACTACAGACAGTTGTGAGCTGCCATGTGGGTGCTGGGAATCGAACCCGGGTCCTCTGGAAGAGCAGATGGCGCTCTTAACCGCTGAGCCATCT
>PVIH01028999.1:0-14330 GCA_004025045.1 Sigmodon hispidus | reverse complement strand
TCAAAGGACGTGAATTAAAATTTTATCTACCCAGTGTAATAATCTTGATTACAATTTTATTTTCCTACTTCATATTAATCAAAATTTTCTCAAAGTTATGTCCCTGTATTTTTTTACTTTTAATTAATTCCAGTTGTATCCACCAAGAATAGCATCACTCTTATGGATTCTAGCCTTCTGCTAACTCTAAGTCTAAACTAAATACTTTTTGCTAAAGTTTCCTTGTTCATGACTATGTCTTTCTCATTAACAAAAAGTAACTAATATGTGTGCCCCTTTTTACTTTTGGTGTTATTATGCCATTTTAGCCCTTCTGTGATTTTGAAATAAGGTCCATGAATGAATCTGTGTGAGATCTTTAACATCTTGTGAAAAACTCCAAATAAACAAGACAAGAGCATTGGTATTTTTCTTTCAGTAAAGTGTGGGTTGTTATTTAAATATGCTTTTGTGTCCCTCATATACATAATAAATAAGAGTGGGTTTGCTTCAGATTACCCATCATCTTGCTGATTATTATTTAGAAAGATGTTTTCACACACAAGTTGTCCTAAATGCATATGGCCTGACCTTTGTGACCATACACAACTTCATTCAATTCCTACTCAGCAGTCAGAAACAATGATTGTAGTGGGAAATCAGGAACTGTACTTGTGTGTGAGTCGCAACAGAACACAGAAGATGAGAGAGAGAGGTGTAGCCACTGAGATCAGGATTCGGACAACACCTGGAGAGAGACTGGACACAGGCGCAGAGCTCTCTCAGGTCTCTGGTGCAGAGTGCTGGTGAAGGGGCAGGACTTTCAGTTTGCAGCAGCGGGGCTCCAGGTCATCCAGAGAGCACAGCGGCTTGGTGCGTTGCTAAAACCTCTATTTTGTAAGTGATTCTAACAAAATAAACCTCACTTGAAACATACCTCTTGGTGGATTTTTACCGTGATAAATGATATTCTATAATTTTCAGGCAAATGGATGGATATGGAGAATATCCTCATGAGTGACGTTTCACAATCCCAGAAAGATAAGCAGGGGATGTATTCACTCATTAGTGAACTTTAAACAAAAGGCAAAACATGTCCAAGCAGCAAACCACAAACACTGAATAGTTTGGGATCTGAAGCACCTTGAACTGGCACTTTGGACCCCATTTCCTCCAGAGGAATACCTGAGCCAGTCTTAATGGGAGCATGAGGAAAGTGGATTTGCTTGGAGTGGATTCGGAACTTAGCCTCCTTGGGACCTTGGGACCTACTGTCCTTACCAGGGAGTAGATAAGGAGATGGGAGAAGAGTGACTTGTAGGGGCAAGAGGGGAAGAGGGCATTTGGACCAAGTGAACTAGGTTAACATGACCATTCTTAATCCTTAAAGTGCCCTCAGAATACAACTTGTCTTATTTGCTAAATAAAGTTGAATACTGCATGAGACTTCAGCCAGCCTCATTTTGGACCTTGCTTTTTATACATAAATGTTGTCAAATAGAGCAGTAACAGTTTCTAAGTATGATAGATAGGTAGAGTTGTTAATTGCTCTCTTAAAGCTTTACGGAACCATCTGTTTTCATAAATGCTAACCTTTAAAAAGTAGGCTTCCATATCCTAATCACTGAATGTCATTTAATTTCTCTGTTAGGAAGTGTCCCATGCCCAGTAATGGGGGTTTTATAATATAATTTATGGCTCTTAGGTGAAACATTGTCAGGACAGATTAAAAAAATTATCATTTAAAGAAATATTTGCATATGCAGAGTTTTATTTATTACATATAGAAAACAATTATTGTGTTTCAAATCCTGGGGAAAATGGCTCAGATGCTTAGATGACATATCAAAGTAAATCTGGCTGCCAGATTTTCCTAGCATCTTTCAGCCCCTGTCTGTTATAGGGTTCTTCTGGCTTGCATACCTTGTTTCCTATTCTCTGCAGCCTAAGAGGCTGAGCTGGTTTCCCTAATATAATGTTAACATGTTTGTTATATAGCCCTTCCAATACTTTTTCCTTCTTGGCTACTGCACCTGATATCTCATTATCCCTTCTTTATTCACCCACATTTCATTACATGGCTCAGAGTCATGTCCACTACAAACTCTCCCTGATATCTCTGCTCTGGCTATGTTCTCACACACACATGTATATCTCTCAAACTGTTTCTTTTACATATACAGGAAAAGTCATTTTAAATTAATAATAATGTGATTACTTATGACTTTTTCAGACATTCTTACATCCTTACCATTTTATATCTGTCTCTCTAATTAAAAAGTCTATCATCTTCAATTTCTTTTTACAAATTACTTATGCCCTCTTATTTCCATGTCTTTTTACTCTTTTTAGCCATTGTCCTCTTATATCTTTCAGGTTTCTGTAGTTACTCCAGTTTATGTATTTTAGCTTGAAGACTTGGAAATGTCTTGGAAATCCTTTTACCATCCTTCATAGGCAAGACTGAAACAACAATGACAATACAAAATGAATATATCAATATGGAAGGGGAAGGCTTGTAGGGATTCAACAGTAAACAAAGAACTGAAGGTAGCTGAGGAATGCTGAAAAAAGAATTTTCTATGAGAGAACACTAATTCACTATCTAATACCAAGTACATTACATAAATTTAGATTCTGAACCTATGTCAGGTCTTTTGTAAAGACATTATCTGTTATGAAATAATGTTCTTTCTATCTATTTATTAAGTTTTTAATTACTGTGTCTATATGCTTATTAATTTCTTATGAGTCTATGGTGTCATAATTAAACTTATTTTATATATAAGAATAAAATAAATTTAAAGCTAAAAATAGTTTTGAAGTATAATAATGGCAGATATGGAAAAATGGCTCAATAGTAATAGAGTATCTTTTCTGCTTCTAAAGAGAACCTTGGTTCAGTTTTCAGAGAATCCTCACAGTAGTTCATAATCATTCACAGCTTTGATTTTCAAAAATCAGATATCCCACAGATTTCCATGAGAAACAAGTATATATGTGGTGCTGTGTGTATATTCAGGTAAAACATTTAGAAGCATAAAATAAAACTACTAATGCAAAAATACATAAAAATGTTTAGCATTTATACCTTATAAAAAAGAAATTGAAACTGCCTTAAGATTTCATTTAATTCTAGCCAGTATGGCTTTCTTCAAGAAAATAAGTAAATAATGGTGAAGACTGAGTAGGAAAGGCACATTTATATTTAGTTGCTATGAATGTAACATAGTTTCCTAGTAAAGACACCAGAATGGATGTTCCTAAAAAATCTAAAAGTTGAATTATCATCTAATCTATCATGACCCTCTTACGTATATGAATCTGGAAAGATCCAACTCATCATAACACAGAAATTCTTTCCTAAATATATTTATAGCCACTAAATTCATAATAGTCATGATATGCAATGTTCTGTGTGTCCATCAGCATTTGCTGGAATACAAAAAAAATTTTGGTACACATACACAGTAATAGTGTGGACATATAGGTAAACAAATGTAATTATTTTCAAGAAAAAATAATCATATTAAGTGAAATAAGCAAGATTCAGAGAAAAATATATCTGTCTAATATATATACACTTTTATATGTGTATGAGACCTTTCATGTGTTTGTAAATGTTTTCCCATATGTGTACACATATTTATACTCTTGATCATTATTTACAAGGAAATATAGTTATCAAAAATTTTACCTTAAATATATAAAATTTATTTTACAGCTATATTAGCACAATATAATTGTTAATGTTTTAAAAAGCTGGCCTTTGTCCAAACACTAGATGTGTGTTTGCTAAAAACAAAAATTATTCAATAACAATTTCTTGAAAAATATTAAACCTTACTGAAAAGGAACAAGATTCTAATTAACTCAAAAAACGAAAAACTTTCAAAAGATATTTTATGAATACTATTAAATTTGACTTGAATCATACTAACCACTTTTTCATGCCTTTAAAAATCAGGTGGAGAATGATAAATTTGGTATGTACTCACTCACAAATGGGTTTTAGACATAAAGAAAAGGATAACTACACAATGATCTACAACCCACAAGCAGATTGGTAATAGGAAGAACTTAAGAGAGACAACCATTAATCCCCTGGGAAAGGGAAATAGAGAAGAAATTCTGAGTATATTGGAATCATATGGGAGAGAGAACAAGGAGAGGATGGAAAATAGATTATGAGAGAATGAGATGGTTGAGTGGGAGGAGCAATTGAGAGGGAGGAAAAAGAAATATATATCTTGATTGAGGGAACCATTGTGGTCCTAGAGAGAAATCTAGTGACAGGGAAACTCCCAGAACCCACAAGATTACCCCAGCTAGGACTCCAAGCAATATTGGAGAGCGGGTGCCTAAACAATACGTTCCCTATAATCAAATTAATGGTCCCCTAATTGTCATTATACAACCTTCCTCCATCAACTAATTGAGGCAGAAGTAGAGATTCATAGTTAAGCATTTTGTTGAGCTCCCAGTCCAGCTACAGGGAGGAAGAAAAAAGTCTATGATCAAAGGGATCAGGATCATGAGGAATAGTCCCACAGAGATGTCTGACCCAAGCTATTGTGAGCTCACTGATTGAAATAGCAGCTAAGAAACCTTCACAGAAAGAAACTAAACCCTCTGAATGTAGATGACAGCTGAAGGGCATGGGCAGTTTGTGGAGCTTATTTCAAACTTGCCAGAGTTTATTGCTGATGCATGAACTGGCTTTCTGGAAACCCATTTCCTACAGAAAACACCTTACTCAGCCTTGATCCTGTGGGGAATGACTCAGACCTACCTTAATTGGATATGCCAGACTGAACTTACTCACCTTGAGAGTCCTTGCCCTCACTGGGAAATGGATGTGGAATGAGGTGGGGGAGGATGAGGGAAGACTTGTAGAAAAGGAGGGAGGGGGACCAGTGGGTATGGGGAAAATCTTTTTAAATTAAAAAAAAAAAATCAGGTGGCTACCAAACATTGCCAAACCACTATATCCAATATACATTCCCTTTCCATGTACACAAGAACACTAAAACACACATGCTTACTTGTTACACTGACCAGTCTCTATGTGTCAGTCAATTAGTCATTCTAGTGACTATGAATCTTACTTTTTTTCAAATAAGTATTACAATTTCAAGCTATCGCTATGCCATGCTTTCTTTTGTTAACTCTAGTTATTATTTAGTAATGTGCAATTTATTTGCTTTCTTAAATTTAAATTGTAATATTTCTAGATCTCAAAGCTCTTGTGAACACAAAGTAAGTGCTTAATAGAACCATCAGTTAATGCATATAAATTTTCAGTACCCAAATTATAAATTCACAAACAAAACAACATGTGCATTACAAAATAGTACCATCCAACTATAAAACATGCTTCATTGCCAGACAGATAAATGAAAAAAATGATTGACACTGTTATTTTTTTTCATAGACCAATAGAAGAAATAGGAACTTAACCATTTATAGGACTGATCAACAAGACAATTAGTAATGAAAATAAGATCTTTGTAGTTGTACCACAAATAAATAAATTTAGAAATCAGATGAAATGAAGCATTGCCAGGATGATACCAGCTGTTTATTATATAATTATCATTTTTGTCTGTTTCTAAACCTGCTAAGTAGTTTTAAGAAAGCAATCCTCACCTCTCAGTTTCTCAGACTGTATATGAGGGGGTTGAGAGTAGGGGGGATGAGGCAGTAGAAAAGAGAGACCATGTTGTCCTGGTGTGGACTGTGGTAGGAACCAGGTACCATGTACATGAATACTGCTGCACCATAAAAGAGTCCCACTACTGTGATATGTGAAGAGCAGGTAGTAAAGACCTTTTGCCAGGCTTCCTGTGAGTGCATGTGTAGAACAGCCCTCAAAATGTGGCTATATGAGGTGATGATGAGTATAAGGGGAAGCATGAGTATCAGCACTCCAGAGACAGATAGTGCCAACTCATATATGGAGGTATCTGAACAGGAGAGTTTCATCAGGGCTGGCATCTCACAGAAAAAGTGGGCTACAGCCTGAGAAGCACAATAGGAAAAGTTTAGCGTCACAGAAGTCTGGATAGAAGCATTGAGCATACCTATTAGCCAGGAAGAGGCCACCATAAAAAAGCACACCTGATTTCTCATGTGTACAGGGTACTGTAGGGGATGGCACACTGCTACAAAGTGATCATAAGACATGAGGGCCAGCAGGACTCCTTCAGCCGTACCCATCATTGTAAGAAAAAATATTTGTGCTGCACAACCTTCAAAGGAAATCAGGCTTTCATTTTTAGGGAATTCTAATACCACTTGGGTATGGCGATCAGGGGGAAACAAACATCTAAGAAGGAAAGCTGACTCAGCAGGTAGTACATGGGTTTGTGGAGTCTGGAGTCCAACTGGATTAAGAAGAGTAGAATAGTGTTTCCTAGAAGGCCAAGGATAAACATGGCAGCTATCAGGGATAAAACAGTTCATGTTAACTTGATCTGCTGAAAAGGCTTACCAGGATGAAGTTAGAGGTTTCTGATTGATTCTTATCATTCATGTCTAATGTAATATTTTTAACTGAGGAAAAAACAAATTTATATCAAGAAACTCAAGATACAAAATCATTTTCTTCTCACATAAAAATTTTCTTCAAATTTTAGTGGCTGCCTGAAAGCCATCTTGAGAAGATTTAAATAGACACAGGTAGAATCAGTGAGTAAGAGAATGGATCCTTGCTTTGTCAATAATGTCTAGTGGACCTGGGGAGGAAAATAAGGAACTTGAATAAAAGGAAATTCTTGTCTGCAAATGACACCAATTGAATCTGGAGATATGAATCCGCAGTTAAAATTAATGCTGCAAAAGCATCAAGTGGTGACTGTCTGAGTTCATATTACATCGATGTAAATGGCAGGTAGTTGTAGCAGTTTGTTTACAGTTCCATTGCTTAAAATTACTTCAGGTGCTTAGAAGGTGAATAAATTGAATCACTTCCATAAGGTGGTAAGCTAGGTCAGCCATTTTAGCAATCTCTGGGTTCAGCTTATAGACTAGGAATCAATATGGAATTTGCAGAATCAATAATAACATTCCAAGCATTTAACACATGCCTCCATATGCATGTGCACTCACCTTCACAAGTGAGCCCTCCTGTATAAGAATGTACAAATACATATGCATGTTCTTCAGACAAAATACAAAAGTGAAAATTGAAAAGAGTTATCATTGATTCTTGTTTTTAAAATACTGAAGTGCAGTTAGAAAGAGGATTTTACTCTTGGAGTTTAGTCTACCTTTCATCCTGGGAATTCATTTGTGAGGAACTGAGAAGTTTGAAAGAAGAAACACTTTCTGCAGCTTGTAGTGCATCAATAAAACATAGAGAAAGGACTGAGTATAAATGTTTAAAAGGGAAATAAAGGAACAATGAATTTATCATAATAACCTCTCAGCTACAGTGATAGTATGAATCAAAGGAGTACAAAACATACAGATACAGTGAAAATAGACTTAAGGAAAGTAGGAATATGTTGTGGAATATTAGTTTAAATAAGCAAAGATATGTTACACTTGTTTGTGCTATCAAACATACTTGAAGATATGTTAATTTGCTTCTTCTGCCTTTGTTAACCATGTATAGATGTATTGAATTTGTTTCACCTTGCCTAAGTCATCTAAAGCTGAGTTTCCAATAGGTAGATAGGAGATGTACAGGCAAGGCTGGTGGGTAAAGAGAATAAATAAGAGGAGAAATACAGGCAAAATGAAAGAGAAGAAGGAAGAAAGAATGAGGGAGAAAGAAAGGAACATTCCTGGGCCAGAAGCCAGACAGCCACTAACCAGACTTGAGAAGCAGTGAAAGTTAAGATATACAAAATGAAAGAAAGTCCTCAGAACACAGCAGCATAATAACAGCAGGAGAACAGCTGAGTCCCATGGTCCTGGGCATATGACTCAGAGGTAAGAGACTCAGCTTCAACATGGACCATAGCCTGCCCAGACCACGATGGCATAACAGCAGGGGAACAACCAAAATGTGAGAGGTCAAGAGGTGACAACTGGTATCATAGTACTGTGACCTCATGAGAGAGGCCAACCCTTCAAACACATATCTGATTAAGAGCCCTCAGACCAACAACTCACTAAGAGCCTACCAAGAACTAACCAAGAGTGAATTGGGAAAACAATTGGCAGATGCCAGAGCAAAAATGCATACAAGAGTACAAAGGTCAACAAGATTCCACCTGAACAAACAAATGGTTCTATAGCGTCAAGGTCTGAACATAACAATGAAGAGGGAACACAAGGAAACAACCTTAAAAACAACTTTATTAAAATAGTAGGAGCCTTATAAGAGGATATAAAAAATATTCCCTTAAAGAAATAGAAGACAATGCAAAGAGAAAATTACAATTGATGAACAGTGCACTGAAAGAAAATAAAGGAAACCAAGAAAAAGAAAACAAACAGGTAAAATAAATTTACAAAGAATTAGAAATTGAAATAGAAACAATAAAGAAGACACAGAGACAAAACTAGAAATAGAAAATCTGAAAAAGAGACCAGTAACTACAGATTCCAGCATAACCAACAAAATCCAACAGATAGAGCAAAGAATCTGTGGGGTGGAAGACTCAATTGGGTAACAGATACATCAGTTAAAGAAAACATTAAAACCAATAAAGTCATAACACAAAATGTCCAGGAAATTTGGGAGACCATGAAAAGACCTACCCTGAGAATAATAGGAATAAAAGAAGGAGAAAAATACCTGCTCAAAAGCACAGAAAATGACATTGTACACAAGAACTCAAGGCTAGAGCATAGCTAAATGACACAGTGCCTCACTGCTGCATTGATGGCCTCTGGCAGGGGTGTGGGTGAGGAAAGTCTTGTTTTATTTTAGAGTCTGGCCACAAGGAGTTTAATCATGCTCCTATTAGTAAATGAGCAGCATGAATGGGCATTTTTTTTGTAAATGGGTAGATCATAAGAGTGAGCATGAATTTGAATGACTTATAACTGAGTTTGATGGGGTGCATGATGTAAATTCACCAAATTTATATATATATACATATATACATATATATGTATATATATATATATATATATTACACTTCATGCGATAAAAAAAATGTTTAAAGAACTTAGACTTTTGTGAACAGTGAGACAGGTCTACTGCTGGCAGCATGAATCTACTTGAGGAAGATGATAGGCATTGAAGAAACATCATGTGGAGCTTACTTTCTTTGAGGCAAAAGTTAGCCAGTGGACAAGAAATTGTTCTTGTGTCCACTGCCTGAGAGTATGCTGTATATACTGGACATGCAGGACTCATAAAAAAGTAACCTCTGAACTTTGGTAGAACAAGCTGAGATGGTCCTTCAGGTCCCTACTTCATAGAGAATACTGACAGACATCCTTCAGGACACAAGGAGAAGTAACTGACAAACTATGCCAGAATGGGCAGAGTACTCTTTCAAATTTCTTCTTTCATTAAAAAGTCTGCCAGAGACTCTAGGCCTATAGGCTAAAAGTGAAAGCTTCAATATTACAAAGGAACTTGTAATGACTGTTCATCCAGTCATCTTTGTCATTCTAGAATTTGGAAGTTACATGCATTTCCCCTTTAATAAGGTTTAATAATACATGGCAGACATAACTTCTTTCTTCCAAAACAATATCATCTAACTGTAAAGACATGAAAATTTTCAGTTGAGAAGAACTTTGGTCATGTAACTAAGAGGTATATGTCTTCTTGGAGTGGAAGCTGTGACTCTGAGGGCTATCCCACAAGACTACAAAATCAAGTGTGATTAGTCATGGATAATGTCTGACTGAGGTAAATTCTAAATGGACCTTTGAAAGACTGATAAGTGCTTGGGTAAGTGGTTTTCTAATAGCTTTACTGTGTCGAGTCCACCTTGCCGGCAAGGAAGATGCAACACCAGGTTCTTCTGCAGCAACTGACCAGGTCCTTTATTTGGTGTGCACACTCTTCATTCTTCTCCCCTTCTCCTCTCCTCCTTTGCCCTGGCTCTTGGCTTAAAAGCTCTCCGGTGATCCACTCACTCCCTGCCACGTGGATGCTGCCCATTGGGCCATGCATGCAGACACTCACTCACGTGATCGCCTCTCGCCAAATAAGGAGTTTTCCCCTAGGGAGAGCTCACCATTGGGGAAGGCGGAGGGTGGAAGCCGGTGCCATTTTAGGCTGTGGCTCGATCACAGCTGCTGATAGTTCCCCCTTTTTTATTATTTAAATAAAGCAGGTGAGGGTAGAGGTCCATTCTCTGCTGTGGTATTGGAACATCATCCCTATCTTCTCTTGGGGCATCCCCCTCAAGAGCATGAGACCCATCCACACCCTATTTTTGCAGAGGTGGGAAATTCAGGGCAACTTCCCACATGCAAATGAACATACCCTCCTCAAGCACCCCAAATTATCGAGAGGTAACCCGACTGCAATGCATAGCCTCTCGACCTGCAAAAATATGGCGGCTAATGTTTTAGGGTATCCAGCCAAACTTGGGAGACTTTCCTTCCTCAATGGCAGTAAAGGCTTGCATCAGTAAAGCAGCATTCCAGTGCTGCTGAACACTCATGCGACAAGTACACCACATGCAAAGAAGGAATATCAACACCATAAAGCCAGCCATCGAGCCTATTCCTGCCCACTCTTTCAGATGGTCCACAGCAGCAGAAATCCAAGAGGCCAGCCCTTTCTCTAGTCCAGGATCCACCCTGGTCGAATTCACAGATATGATGGCCATTCTCAATTGGGTCCTCAACACTTCGAACTCTCCGGCCCAGTTCCCTAAAAAACTAGATAATTGTTTAGACAAATTTGCAGCATGAGTAAAATTCTCATATTGAACACTGGTCACACATAAGCCTGACATCTTCCATTCACATCTAAGCTGAGCAAGCTGCCAAAGAACATCTATCTGTTCTTGAACTAAATCAATTCTCTGATTAACAACCATCAGGCCTCCCTTTAATTGGGAATTAATATTGTCTTGAACATCTAAAGCCTCGGTTGTTGTGGTAGACAAATCATTTAAGGTCTGTGCGGTTTGTATTGTATGGTTCATGGCAATGGCTGCAGTAGTGGCTCCTCCAGCAGCCATGGCAATGGCTATAACAATGGCTGCCGTGATGCCAAAATCTCTCTTTTGTCTAAATAATGTAGAGACAGGAGCTACCACGGGTACAGGAATCCACCTTGGTATTCTGGCAACTAAGGCAAAGGAATAATTCTGAGCATTCCAACACTGCATAAAAGCAGGAATCCTTATCTTCTGAGCTATTCTTACACACAATAAACACAAATGGTGGATACACACAAACAGGATTGGGTTGAAAGTGAAGGGTGGACATAATGCTGCTGTGCATTTTAGTGCACACGGTGGTGGTATTAACTATTACTGATGTATCTACATCTTCTCAGGTGGTCCAATTTTATAAGCATGTAACATTATGCCTACCAACTGCTCCTCCCAGCAAGAGCCCCAAAGGTTCTACATTAGAGCAACACCCATTAACCCCACATAGCATCCAATTATCAAAGGGGTTTCCGTGGGGAGTCTTTTGAAATAAGCCTTGATAAGTTCTACTAAGACCAGTAACATTGGGGGAGAAGGTAAAGAGCCAATGTTTATCAACCCAAGTTACCATATGTGACTGACACCCTGTTCACGGCCATCAGACATTAGGTTCTAGCATCCCTACACAATAGGGATCCCACTTAGGCTGTTGTGTGGCAGGGAACCTGGCATTACGTTCTTCTGGCCAGGTGACATTCAACCAGTGGGCACGATCATACCCAGGACTGGATAAAAATGTATAACTAAAAGCTGTGTCATGTATTTCTCTACTACTTTGAGAGGCCCATTTTATGCTTAAATCCCACCAACCTGCAGTATGCCTAACTAAATTTATACACTCAGAATCAGTTGTATTAATGGTAAAGCAAAGTACTCCTTTTAAAGAAAAACTAATATTCCCCTGTATGGGAGCAACCTCACTATCATATTGCAGGTAAGGTAAATCTACATCCTTGTTAGTGGTAAAAAAAAATCTAGGAAACACTGGTGCTGAATGCACCACCGTCATTGGAAGTGGGAATGTTGATAGGATTCCCCATCGTATCTAGTCTTGCTTGACCTTCTGCTTCGCTTGGGCAAGGCTCTGTGACAATAGCATCATCAAGAGGATCAGCAACAGGACCATCTTCTTTGACCCTTCTGGTTAATCATTCTGGAACCCACACTGAGTCTTGAGCTTCCTGGGGGAAAAACACAAACAGACCCTCGTGCCTATGCCAGCATGGGAACAGGTCCTTACCAGTGACCTGTCAACACATCTTTCCATTTAACTAGACCACTAATGCCACCGACTGGGGCAGCATGTCTATCGGACACACACTGGCCACATGAATTTAAAGTCAAAAAATTAAGAGTGAAGAGGGCTAAAGAAAGTCTGTCCTTTGGGTTACAGCCAAGGCATATTCCCTCCTTTTGTTAAATTAGACATTTTTTGAGGGTGCGATGTGCCCTTTCTACAACACCTTGCCCTTGGGGGTTGTAGGGTAGGCCATGATTAACGTGTATGCCTATCTGCACGCAAAAGGTAGTGAACTGTTGTCCAGTATAGCCTGGTCCATTATCAGTTTTTATTTGTGTAGGTTTACCCCAGGCTGCCCCTGCTTTGAGGCAATGGGCTATAACATTGTGGCCCTTTTCTCCACTCATGGCCATAGCATGAAGAATCCCTGAACACGTATCTACTGATACATGAACATATTTTAGAGTGCCAAATTCAGGCAAATGAGTAACATCCATTTAAGGGGGAGTAGCCCTCGAGGGTTAACTCCCAAGGATGGTGGGTGGTGGAATTGCACACTGAGGGCAATCAACCACAATTTGTCTAGCATCTTGTCTGGACAGGTGAAACTTAGACTGCAAAGTCTTGGCATTAACATGGTAGTGTTTGTGAAAATCTCGGGCCTGAGTACTGACAGCTACAGGAAATACCCACTTTTGTCTAGTGGCTGCATCCACTAAGGTATTTCCCTCACTTAAGGGACTGGGCAACTTTGTATGAGCCCTTATATGTTGTAGAAAAAATCTTTGAGAGCGGTGTGTAATAAGTGTTTGCAATTTGGAAAACATACAGGCTACAGTACTGGATGGTTTTATGGGGCCTGCCACTTCAAGAATCTTCAAGGCATTTATAACATAAATTGAATCAGAAATCAAATTAAACACACAGGAGAAGGTTGTAAAGACTTCTAGCACTATCTGTAATTCTGTTACTTGAGGGGTCCCCGGAGCAAATTGGCGTTGGACTACTGGCTGGCCAAGGACCAGACATGCTGCCACCCTGCTCTTGAAACCATCTGTAAATATGTTAATGGCATCAGGAAGAGGTGTGGTAGCTGTTACCTTTGGAAAAACAATGGGATGTTCTTTAAAGAATGTCATTAAGGGGTGTTTTGGATAATGATTATCAAGCTTTCCAGGAAAGAAGCATCTAAGAATGGCCCAATCATCAACAGTAGCACACAACACTAAAACTTGTGCTGCAGTGTAAGTTGTTACAATGGTTTCAGTACTTCTGCCAAAAAACTATAAGGTGTGTTGTAAGCCAAGTTGGGCCAGTTGAGCAATGGTTGTAGGATAATGCTTAATGCTCTTTCCAGGGGATACTCTAGGATGAATCCATAACAAGGGTCCCTGCTGCCACAACATTCCTGTGGGTTGTCTCATGGTAGGTGAAATGCATAGCAGCAGCTCCTTATCTTCCTGCATGCGCTGTAGGTAAGCCTGTTGTAGTCTATCTTCTACTAATTTTAGTGCCTGGTGCACTTCTTTGGTCATATATCTAGGTGAATCTAGGGCACTATCGCCTTTAAGCACATCATATAAGGGTTTTAATTCATAATTTGCTAGCTTTAGATAGCTCCGAATCAAGTTTATATCTCCTAATAACCTTTGATAATCATTCAATGTCCTTAAATTGTCTTTTCTGATTTCTAACTTTTGTGGATACACCGATTGAGGGGTCACTTTTGCCCCCAAATACTCAACAACCTGAGCCATCTGCACCTTTTCTGGGGCAATACATAGCCTCCAAGACCTTAATGTCTTTTCTAAAGCTCTGTAAGCCTCTTTTAACCATAACTCATTTTTTTTCCTGCTAACAGTATATCATCCATATAGTGGATGCAGCGTATTTTTGGGAAAGCTGCTCGTATAGGTTCCAAAGCACAGCCTACAAACAATTGGCACATGGTTGGACTGTTAGCCATGCCCTGGGGCAGCACTACTCACTCAAACCATTGGTCTGGCTCCTCATGATTACATGAGGGA
>PVIH01028998.1:0-14344 GCA_004025045.1 Sigmodon hispidus | reverse complement strand
GGAGAAAGTTCCATGAGGAGCTGAGAAATATGTATATTCCTTTGCCTTTGGGTGGAAGCTTCTGTAGATATCTATGAAATCCATTTGCATCATAACCTCATTTAGACTCCTTATTTCTCTGTTGAGGCTCTGTCTGGTTGATCTATCCAGGGTTGAAAGTGGGGTATTGAAGTCTCCCACTATTAGGGTATAAGAATTGATGTGAGATTCGAGCTTTAGCAGTGTTTCTTTTACATAAGTAGGTGCCCTTATATTAGGGGCATAAATATTCAAGATTGAAATCTCCTCTTGACAAATTTTTCCTGTGATGAATAAGTAGTGACCATCTTGGTCCCTTTTAATTGCTTTTAGCTTAAAGTCTACTTAGTTAGATATTAGGATTGCAACCCCTGCTTGTTTCTTAGGACCGTTTGACTGGAAAAACTTTTCCCAACCCTTTATTCTAAGCCTGTGTCTGTCTTTGCAGTTGAGGTGTGTTTCTTGTAGGCAACAGAAGGATGGCTTCTGTTGTTGTATCCATCTTGTTAGTGTGTGATGTTTTATAGGAGAGTTGGGACCATTGATA
This sequence comes from Sigmodon hispidus, assembly GCA_004025045.1. Classification (NCBI taxonomy): domain Eukaryota; kingdom Metazoa; phylum Chordata; class Mammalia; order Rodentia; family Cricetidae; genus Sigmodon; species Sigmodon hispidus. Next base: position 13,779 of record PVIH01028998.1, on the reverse strand, counting down.
TTAAGGGAAATTAGTGACCATTGATACATATTTCCTGCCATTTTTGGTGGTAACTTGTTTGTATTTCCTTTCTCTAGGGTATTCTTCTGTGGAATTATTGATTGTTTGTGGTTTCGTGGTTTATCTGGGGTCGTTAGGTTGGAGTTTTCCCTCTAATACTCTCTGTTGTGCTGGCTTGGTAGATAGATATTCTTTCAGTCTGATTTTGTTATGAAATACCTTGCTTACTCCATCTATGGTGATTGATAATTTTGCAGGGTATAGTATTGTAGTTTGGCAGCCATGCTGTTTTAGTGTTTGTATAACTTCTGAACAAGCCCTTCTACCTTTCATCATTTCCATTGAATAGTCAGGCGTTATTCTGATGGGTCTGCCTTTATATGTGAGTTGGCCCTTTTCTTTTGCAGCTCTTAAAATTTTTTCTTTGTTCTGTATGTTTTGTGTCTTGATTATAATGTGGCGTGCTGACTTTTTTTTGGGATCATATCTATTTGGTGTTCTGTAAGCTTCTTGTATCCTTATAGGCATTTCCTTCTTCAGGTTAGGAAAGTTTTCTTCTATGATTTTATTGAAAACATTATCTGTGCCTTTGAGCTGGTATTCTTCTCCTTCTTCTATTCCTATTATTCTCAAATTAGGTCTTTTCATGGTGTCCCAGATTTCCTGAACATTTTGAGTTATGGCTTTTCAGTTTTACTATTTTCTTTGACTGATATATCTATTTGAGCTATTGAGTCTTCCACTTCAGAGATTCTATCTTCCATCTCTTGAACTCTGTTTGTTATGCTTGTATCTGTGGTTCCAACTTTCTTCTTCAGATTTTCTATTTCCATCTTTGCCTCATTTTGTGCCTTTTTTATTGCTTCCACTTCAGCTTTTATTTCAGCTTTTAGTTCCTGGCATATTTCTTTCATAGGTTTGTTCATCTCTTCCAATTTTTTGTTTGTATTTTCTTCTATTTCTTTAAGGCTATTTTTCATATCTTCTTTGAGTGCTTAGATGATCATCAAAAAGGAATTTTTGGTGCTGCTTCCTTCTGTTTCCTCTTCATTGCTCAGTTCAGGTCTTGTATTTGTAAGATCACCACTCTCTTCTGGAGTTATCATGTTGTTCTTTGTATTATTATGTGATTTTTTGCACTGACGTTTGCCCATGGCTTCAGTGGTTCACGATTAGATGGCTCCTGGTCACTTGTGGCACTCTGGCTTGTGTGCCTCTTGTCACCTCTCTGGGCAGGGTCTGAATCTACCCTTCAGAGACCCCAGACATTATCTATTCACACAGTTCGAGGTCGAGGTGGGTAGCTGTGCAAATTCCCTCAGTAGGAGCTGTGGGTATGGTGACGGGCAAACTTTATCTGCACCTGTTACAGAGTTCGCTGGGGTTTACTCTGCAGACAGCACCTAGTCCAGGAAGTGGAACTGGAACCGATGAGAGCTCAACTCTCCCTCCCTGGCTGGGATATAGGTGCTTGGGCCTGGTGACCCCTCCTCACCTCTGGGCGGGGTCTGAGTCTGTCCTTCAGGGACCCCTGTAGTTATCTGTTCACTCATTTTGAGGTGGAGGTGGGTAGCCGTGCAAATTCCCTCAGCAGAAGCTGTGGGTATAGTGACAGGCAGAGTTTATCTGCCCCTGCTACAGGTGCACTGGGACTCTGCAGACAGCACCTGGTCCTGGAAGCGGAACTGAAACCAATGGGACGTTGTTTCATTTTCAATGAATTCTAGGAAGTCTTTAATTTCTTTAATTTCTTCTTCCTTGATTCAGAAGTAGTTCAATTGAGAGATGTTCAGATACCATGAGTATCTAGGCTTTGTGTAGTTTGTGAATTTGTTGAACTCTTAACATTAGACTATGGTGATCTGATAGGACACAAGGGGTTGTTATGATTTTTCTACATTTATTCATATTTGTTTTATATCTGGATATGTGGTCAATTTTAGAGAAAGTTCCATGGGGTGCTAGGAAGACGGTATATTCTTTGGTATTTGGATGAAATGATCTCTATATATCTGTTAAGTTCACTTGGTTCATAATATGTGTTATACCCTTTATTTCTCTGTTCAGTTTATGTCTGGTAGACATAAACAGTGGTAAGAGTAGGGTGTTGAAATCTCCCAGTATTACTTTGTGGAATTTAATGTGAGGTTTAAGCTTTAGTAATGTTTCTTTTACATATGTGGTTGCCCTTGTATATGGGCAATAAATGGTCAGAATCGAAGTTTCTTCTTGATGGATTTCTTCTGAGATTAATAAGTAATGTCCTTTCTGATCTCTTTTGTTTGAATTTAGTTTGAAGTCTTTTTTGTTAGATATTATGATGCATATACCAGCTTGTTTCTTGAGTTCATTTCATTAGAAAGTCTTTTCCCAACTTTTACTCTGATGCAGTGTTTGTATTTGAAGTCGAGATGTGTTTATTGTATTCAGCAAAAAGATGGATCCTGTTTTCTTATCCATTGTTTAGCCTGTGTCTTTTTATAGATAAATTGGGTTCATTGATATTAAGGTATGTTAGTGACCAGTGATTGTTAATTCCTGTTTTCCTTGGCGACAGTGTGTGCATGTGTGTTTTCCTTCTTTGGGTTTAACTTCTGTGGGATCATTTATTGCTGGTGGCTTCATGTTAGATTTAGATTTTTAGCTTTGTTACCTTGAAATTTTCTTTTATTACTTTCTGTAGGGCTGGATTTATAGAAAGCAATTGTTTAAATCTGGTTTTGTCATGGAATATCTTGTTTACTCCATTTATGGTGATTAACAGTTTTCCTGAGTATAGTAATCTGGGCTGGTATCTGTGATCTCCTATGGTTTTATAACATCTGCCCCGGACCTTCTAGTCTACATTGAGAAGTTAAGTATTATTCTGATAAGTCTGCCTTTACAAGTTATTTGGCCTTTTTCCATTGCAGCTTTTAAAATTTTTCTTTGTTCTGTATGTATAGTAATTTGATTATTATAAGGCAAGCAGACCTTCTTTTGCAGATCTAGTCTAGTTGGTGTTTCTTGTACCTTCATAGGCATTTCCTCATTTAGGTTGGGTAAGTTTTCTTTTATGATTTTGTTGAATATGTTTTCTATGTCTTTGAGCTGGTATTTTTCCTCTTCTTCTATTCCTACTGCTTTTAGTTGTGCTCTTTATCATGTAACATATTTGCTGGATCTTTTGTTAGGATTTTAGGTTTTCAGGTTTTAATTTAACTGATATATCTTTTTTCACTATTGAATCTTTCATTCCAGATATTTTTTCTTCTGACTCCTGCATTCTGTTGGTTATGCTTGTATCTGTAGTTCCAGTTCATTTCTTCAAATTTTCTATTTCCACTATTCCCTTGTTTTGAGTCTTCTTTAGTGCTTCTATTTCAAGTTTTAAGTCTAAACTGTTTATGTCACCTGTCTGTTTGCTTTTTCTTTGTTCTCTAGATTTTTAAAAAAGTTTATTGTTTCCTTCCAATTTTTGCTTGTATTTTCCTCTGCTTTATTATGAGAGTTTTTTCTTTCTTCTTTAATTTCCTATTTTAAAGCCTCTATTATGTTTATAATAATATTCATAGTCATTTTCCTTTCCTTCTTTTATATTGGAATCTTTAGGTCTCGCTGTTGTAGAACTACTAGGTTCCAATGGTGCCATATTGTTCTTCCTGTTGTTGAGTGAATTTCTGCACTGGCATTTTACCCATCTCTCCTCTGATTGGTAAAAGTGGTATCTGTGTTTCAGCTAGCTGCCTTTGGTCTAGTAGGTTCTTTTGGTGCAATTGGAGCTTTTGGAAAACTTGGAGGCAGAAATTGATACCATCAGCTAAAACTCTTTTGAAGAAGCTCTCCAGAGTCTGTATCTCAGGAAACCACTCTTGTGATGGCAGTCTCAGAAGGCTGTGTCTTAGGGAACAGCACTTGTGATAGCAATCTCAGAATGCTGTTTCTTAGGGATCAGCACTTGTGATGGAGCTCTCCAGAGGCTGTGTATTAAGAAGCAATTGCAGCTGGAGCTCTCCTCCCGGGGCACTCTAGAATCTATAACTTGGGAAGCAGCACTTCTTCGTGGGTTTTCCAGAGGCTTTATCTCAGGTATCAGTTGAGTTGTGTGGTTAGGTGATATTAGGAAATGTATTGAGGCTTATGAAGAAAAAGTTTCAATGTCAGGAACTAGTGGTGTGGATAGTCAGATTTGCAGGCAGGTGTCCTACTTGTTTGCTTGCAGCTGGAGCTGAGATAGATTGGAAAGGCACATTTTTTGCCCTGTTTGCCATGCCTGCGTACTGTACTAGCTGTCCAGGCTGGCTGAATGGGAGTTCTACTGGAGTACTCTAGAGACCCCTATACATTTAAAGAAAGAGGAATAATTCACTTTTTCTACTCTGTTCATAGTAATGAGGAAACATCATCATGTAGTGGGCAAATACATGTGTTCAGAATACCCAAGGTATGCACAGATCCCATAAAAGTACACTGTGCCTGACAACTCATTCACCATGCACTTTGTTCTCCTTTACAGACCAACATATAAGTTCTAAACTCTGGGATCTAAGGACCCCTTCACAAAGGTCACATTTGAGATGTCCTGCATATCAAACTTTTATATGACAATACATAACAGTTGCAAAATCATTGTGTTCAGGTAGCTAAAAAAATAATTTTATGGTTGGGGTCATCAAAACATGGAAAGATAGCATTTAAGGGTCACAGCGTTAGGGAAGTTGATAGCCACTGACCAAGAGGATACTCAGTATGATAATGTAGTCTGTGATATAGCCAACAGTATCCTTTATCATTTGCAAATCTGAGTGACGTGGCACAAGAAAAGAGATGCTTGCTAAGGATGCTTGCTAAGGCTGCTTGCTACAGAATCAGAAACACTAGAAGTAGATCTGCTGACCCAGTAGTCCAGAGCCACAAAGAACATCAGAAATGACCAATGCTCAGCAGCTGGGGATCTCTGCCAAGACAAGCACTCACCAATATACTCATTTCTCTTTGGTACACTCACTGAGCTTTTCAAAGCCAGAGATTTATTTTTGTTTGGGACTCCCTCAGTACTTCCCATGTAAGAAACTGAATCATCATTCCCTCTGAAATTATACAGTAAGAATATTATTAAAATTTATATGAAGTATAATTCTCCACAAGCAATTGCATCATTTAATCCCAAAAAGTCATGGACTCGATAATTAGAAGGACAATATTAAAATAAATTCCTGGAAAGTTTACAGAAATTAATGTTATAGCAGATAATCTGTAGGTTATTTGGTTCACATTAATGACCATTGGCAGTTTAGAGTAACATGTTATCCAGGATGCATAGATAACATCTACCAAAAGGATCAATTTTAAGATACTTTATATACTCCATGGTTCTGATCTAAAATTAAATCTAAAATTCCTGTAGTGATTGCTATCTTATATGAGACAGAATCATATGTTCCAAGTGCTGTCAATCCTGCTACAGTTTGTTCTTCCAAAGAACAGGAAGCATATACTTTTTTTTTCTTCCTTTTTCTTTATTTTGTATTTATCAAAGAAACAGTAAAAAGAATTCAAAAAAAATGCTGACGAGTTAACAATAACTATACAGAGGATAATAATCATAAGCATGGCTTATCAAGGGTGGAAATTCAAATAAGATTATTACACATATATTTTCTTTGTGTTCAGCTTTCCCTCTGAATTTTTTTTTTCCATCCCTGTATATCCTTATTCAAGGTCTCTTCCCCCTCCCACCACATCTGATCATTTTTCTTCTCTGCAACTCCCCATCCACTCCCTTGGCAGGGAGCAGACATATATTTTATATACAAATTCTGCATACTGCATAAAATGGATGGTTACGTGCCTTGGCTACAGAGCTCATAGACTAAACTTGATAAATTCCATCAACTTTATTAGACGCTGTTCATCCATAGGATATATCAAGTCACCTCATATATAAACTTTCACATGAGGAGTAAAGATACACTGAAAGTGTATTCTGGCTTTTCTTGAGAGAAAATAATTGTTACAGAAGTGTCATAAATATAAAAACAGCGAAATGAAGATGTAAAAGTCTCTAAAATTTTCTACTTTCTCTTCTTTATATTCTTTATAGTTCTAAAATTCATTTGCCTCTATCTCAAAAAGTAATCTAGTAAGACTTTAATAATTTCTTTGGTTGGTTTAATTTTTCTTTATTTATTTTCATATTTCATATTATTTATTTTCATTATGAATAATGATATATTTTTTTATCCATGGATCCCCTTGTTCAGAGTCTCTTCTCCCTCCCGCCTGTCGCAGTCACTCACTCTTCTCTCCATTATAATTTCTTTATCTCTGAATTTGTAAATTCCTGGGGCATGGTTAAAATCTGTAACTATAACAAAAATAAAATTAAAACTTGTAACAAAAATTACCATTTAAAAATCTGTACATACACATCACCTATATATTGATGTCTTTGTTAATTTTGTATCTCTGTTTTAGACTAAGTAGGCATTCATATTTCCTCAACATATTTTGGAGTAGGATGAAATTCCATATCATTTGAAATGTCTAAGTTTATATGGATCTACTCAGGACAGTAGAAACTGTCTTAAAAATATATTCCTAAACACTAAAGTATTTTCAAACTGTTAAACATAAAGATACTAGAATAATTTAAATAAGAAACATGTGTCGTTTAGATTAATTTGGTATATTTGGTAAATAAAGCTTATAAATTCTTAAGGTATATTAAGAGACTATGTTGGACCATAAACCACCCTACTAAGTAAACCCGAGAACATGATTATGACACCAGGTCACAGCCTCCAGCACCACTGCCACTCCCGAGCCTCACCTGGCAGGAAAGAGGAGGTGTCTATCAGATGCAAGGGCAGCAAGCACAGAATCCGCCCCTGTAGTGGTGGCCTCCATCTCCCGGTGGCCGGTGGGTTTCCAGGAGCCGGGGCTGCACAAGCAGGCGGACATCCTGTGGTCCAGGGCTGCAGCCTGTCCCCATTCCTGGCGCAGGATACCCGCTCCCCTCGCAGCCACTGTACTGAACTGGCACCAAGCGGCCCACGCCGCTCTTCCGCCCCCTCCAGCTCCTCGTTGGCGGGATCCTTTTTCCCTGCACCTCACCTACCTGGTCGCAGAGTTTTAGGAACGCCATGAAGGTCGCCGCCCTTCATCCTACTGCCTGGGGCTGGCGGGTAGGTGGACGGCTTCCTCGAGGGGAGCACGGGCAGGGACAGCACTGTCTCCCCATACGCACGCCGGCCGCTGCTTGAGGAGCCCTCCGGTCCTGCTGTCTCCACTGAAGACTCCGGCTTCTTCTTTTCTTTCTCTGCCTCCTCTAAACGCAGCCTCTGCCTTCGCCATCGCCTCACACGAGCTTCCCGGAATAACCTGATGGCCAAGTCTGCAGCTCAGCTCCAACCCAAGGCAGCTGCTGCATCCAAACACCACTCTACAGAGTCACCATCTCGGCAACCTGGGAGGTGATCGCCCATTGGTCCCACTGTCAACCTCACTAGCACCTAGGCCCCGCCTCCTACTGAGAGAGGAGCAGGGCACAGGAACAGGTTGTCCATGGAGAGGCAGAACAGGTGGCTGGGCACGTGGGCGGAGCTGGGCCTCGAGGCGGGGAGGAACTGAAGCCAGGTACAGAGTAATGACCCAGGATGGCACCTGTAGTTGGCGGGCATAGGTTGAGCTCAGCCAGGTGTGAATGAAGCAGCCAGAGCTGGTGCTGCTTCCATAAGAGTAGCAAGAATACCGGGGAGCAGGACTGGCATGTGGAGGAGAATGAGAATGCCTCCTAGGCTTTGGGGGCGAAGTGATCAAGGTGGACCTGTTGCACACTGGACAGAAGGGAGTTGCTTTCTTTTTTATGTATATTGCTTATTCAATATTCATTGAATATCATTTTTTTCTTATGTAGGCAACTTGTACTATGAGTTTTCTTCTTAGCACTTCTTTTATTTTGTCCCATAAGTTTGTGCATGTTAAGGTTTCATTTTCAATGAATTCTAGGAAATCTTCAATTTCTTTAATTTCTTCTTCGTTGATTCAGAAGTAGTTCAATTGAGAGATGTTTAGTTACCATGAGTAACTAGGCTCTGTGTGGTTTGTGTATTTGTTGAACTCTTAACATTAGACCATGGTGATCTGATAGGACACAAGGGGTTATCTTGATTTTTCTTTATTTATTCGTATTTGGTTTATGACTGTATATGTGGTCAATTTTAGAGAAAGTCCCATGGGATTCTAGGAAGACGGTATATTCTTTGGTATTTGGATGAAATGGTCTCTACATATCTGTTAAGTTCATTTGGGTCATAATATGTGTTAGATCCCATATTTCTCTGTTTAGTTTATGTCTGGTATACCTATCTAGTGGTAAGAGTGGGGTGTTGAAATCTTCCGGTATTACTTTGTGGAATTTGATGTAAGGTTTAAGCTTTAGTAATGTTCCTTTTACATATGTGGTTGCCCTTGTATATGGGCAATAAATGGTCAGAATTGAGGTTTCTTCATGATGGATTTCTTCTGATCTCTTTCGATTGAATTTAGTTTGAAGTCTATTTTGTTAGATATTATAATACATATACCAGCTTGTTTCTTGAGCCCATTTGATAGAAGGTCTTTTCCCAACGTTTACTCTGAGGCAGTGTCTGTATTTGAATTTGAGATGTGTTTATTTCATTCAGCAAAAAGATGGATCCTGTTTTCATATCCATTGTTTAGCCTGTGTCTTTTTATAGATAAATTGGGTTCATTGATATTAAGGGATGTTAATGACCAGTGATTGTTAATTCCTGTTGTTCTTGGTGATAGTGTGGCATGTGTGTTTCCCTTCTTTGGGTTTAGCTTCTGTGTGATTGTTTACTGCTTTTGGCTTCATGCGATTTTGATGGAAAGTGCATTGAATCTTTTGACTGTTTTTGGTAGCATTGCCATTTTTACTATGTTGATCCTACCTATCCAGGATCCATGTTCTGGTATCCTCCTCAATTTCTTACTTCAGTTTAAAGGTATTGTCAAATAGATCTGTTACTTCTTTTGTTATACTTACTCCATGGTATTTAATGCTACTTGCAGCTATTATAAAGGGTGATGTTTTGCTTATTTCCTTTTTACCCCTTTTATCTTTAGTTTATTGGAGGACTACGGATTTTGGGGGGGGGTTAATCTTGTATCCTACTACATTGCTGAAGGTTTTTATTAGCTATAGAAATTCCCTGGTAAAATTTTGTGGGTCACTTATGTATAAAATCATAACCTTTACAAATAGAGATAGTTTCGTTTCTTCTTTTCCAAGTTGTATTCCCATAATCTCCTTTCATTCTCTTATTGCTTTAGCTAAAACTTCAAGAACTATTTTGAATAGATAAGGAGAGAAAGGACAGCCTTGTCTAGTTCCTGAACTTAGTAGGATTGCTTTGAGCATTTCTCCATTAAGTTTGACGTTAACTGTCAGCTTCTTGTAAATCACCTTTAATATATTTACATATTTCCCCTGTATTGATGATATCTCAAGGACTTATCAAATAGGCGTGTTGGATTTTATCAAATGCTTTTTCAGTGTCTAAGGATATGATCATGTGTATTTCTACTTCAGTTTGTTTTTTATAATGGATGACTTTTACAGTTTTTCATATATTGAACCATCCCTGCATTTCTTAGTTGAAGCCTACTTCATCATGCTGGATGATACTTTTGATATATTGTTGTATATGGTTTGACAGATTTTTGTTGAGAATTTTTGCATCAATACTCATGAAGAAAATTAGTCTGTAATTCTTTACCTTTCTTGGGTCTTTGAATGGCTTGGGTATTAAAGTAATTGTAGCCTCATAAAAAGAGTTTAGCAATATTCCTTCAGTTTCAATTGTGTGAAACAGATTGAGGAGTATTAGCAATTGTTCTTCTTTTAATGTCTGGTTGAATTCTCCATTGAAACCATATGTACCTCTGCTTTTTTTTGCTTGGGAGGCTTTCAATGACAGCTTCAATTTCCTTTAGGATTAGAGGTCTGTTTCAGTATTTAATCTGATCTTGATTTAATTTTGATAAGTGGTCCCTGTCCAAACAGCTTTCAATTTCTTCTAAGATTTCCATTTTTGTGGAGTATAGACTTTCAAAGTATAACTTGATAATTCTCTGGATTTCCTGGGGACCAGTTGTTATGTTCCCCTTTTCATTTCTGACTTTGTTGATTTGATTATTCTGTCTCTGCTTTTTGGTTAGATTGGATAGGGGTTTATCTACCTTGTTGTCTTTCTGAAAGGACCAACTCTTTGATTCATTGATCTTTGTCTTGTTCTTTTTGTTTCAATATTATTGATTTCAGTTCTAAGTTTATTATTTTCTGCTGTCTTTTATTCTAGGTGAGTTTCCTTCTAATTGTTCTAAGGCTTTCAGCTGTGCTGTTAGTTTTCTAGTGTGTGATTTCTCTAGGTTTTGCATATAGGCATCTATTGCTATGAATTTTTCTCTTAAGACAGCTTTCAATGTATCCCACAAGATTGGGTAATTTGTGGATTCATTTTTATTAAATTCTAGAAAGAGTTTGATTTCTTTCTTCATTTCTTCCTTGACCCAAATGTGGTTCAGTTGAGTAATTTTTATAATCCATGAGTGTGTAGGTTTTCTGTGATTTTTGATGTTGTTGAACTCTAACTTTAGGCCATACTGGTCCGATATGATACACAGGAATATTTTCATTTTTTGTATCTATTGATGTTTGCTTTATGACCAGTTATGTGGTCAGTTTTAGAGAAATTTCCATATGGTGCTGAGAAATGTGTATATTCCTTTGCATTTGGTTGGAAGCTTGTCTAAATATCTATTAAATCTGTTTGCATCATGACTTCTGTTTTTTTTTTTAAATTCAACCTTAGACTATACTTTTATTTTTTTAGTGTTGTCATTAATTTTTTAAATTTTTTTATTATGAATAAAGTCACATTTTCTGTCTGTGTGCTTCATGACCTTTATGATACTCCTTATTTCTCTGTTAAGTCTATGTCTGATTGACGTATCCAAGTGTTAAAGTGTGGTATTGAAGTCTCCCAATACTAGGGTATGAGAACTCATGTGGGATTTGAGCTATAGATTTGTTTCTTTTACATAGATGGATGCCCTCATATTAGAGGCTTAAATATTTAGGATTTAAATCTCATCTGATCACTTCTTCCTGAGATGAAAAAGTAATGTCCATCCTGGTTTCTTTTAATTGATTTCAGTTTGAAGTCTATTTCTTAGATATTATGATGGCAACACTTACTTGTTTCTTAGGTCCATATGATTGGAAAATATTTTCCCAACACTTTACTCTGAGCCTGTGTCTGACTTTTAGGTTGAGACATGTTTCTTGTATGTGGCAAAATGATTGCTTCTGTTTTGGTATCCATCATGTTAGTGTGAGTATTTTTATTGGTGATTTGACTCCATTGATATTAAGGGATATTAGTGTCCACTGATTGATTATGCCTGGTATTTTGGTGGTAGTTTCTATATATTTCCTTTTTTTATGTCTGACATTGTCATGAAATATCTTGTTTACTCCATCTGTGGTGATTGAAATTTTGCTAAGTATAGTAGTCTAGGATGGCAGCCATGCTCTTTTAGTGACTGTATAGCTTCTGACTAAGCCCTTCTTGCTTTCATTGTTTTCATTGAATAGTCAGGTGTTATTATGATGGGTCTGCCTTTAAGTAAGTTGGACCTTTTTTGCAGCTCTTAAAAGTTTTTCTTTGTTCTGTATGTTTTGTGGCTTGATTATTGTATGGCACGCTGACATTTTTGGGTGTCATATCTTTTTGGTGTTCTGTAAGCTTCTTGTATTTTTGTAGGCATTTCCTTCTTTAAGTTATGAAAGTTTTCTTCTATGCTTTTATTGAATACATTATCTGTGCCTTTGAGCTGGTATTCTTCTGCTTCTTCTATTCCTAATATTCTCAGGTTAGATCTTTTCATGGTGTCCCAGATTTCCTTAATATTTTGTGTTATGGCTTTTTTGGTTTTAGTATTTTCTTTGACTGATGTTCCTATTTCCACTACTGAGTGTTCCACTTCAAAGATTTTCTCTTCCATCTTTTGGATTCTGTTGGTTATGCTTGTATCTGTAGTTCCAGCTCTTTTCTTCACATCTTCTATTTCCATCTTTGCCTCATATTGTGCCTTTTTTATTGCTTTGATTTCACTTTTTAGTTTCTGGATTGTTTCTTTCATTTTTTGGTTTACCTTTTCTTCAAGGATTTGTTCATCTCTTCCAATTTTTTGTTTGCATTTTCTTCTATTTCTTTAAGAGAATATTTTATATCCATTGTAAAGGCTTCAATAATCTTCATGAAGGAGTTTTTAGTGTTGTTTCCTTCATCAGGTTCTGTGACCTGACCCCTCCTGAATCTGATGCTTTAGATCACCAGCCTTAGTCTTCAGCCAGAAGTGTTGGGAGCTGCCGCACCTTAAAGATGGCGCTGGCTCCTGTTCCCCGCCTTCCTGATGGCGAATGCTTCTAGTAATAATTACCTCCATCCATGGGATGTGCTGAATTGACTAGCTTGCTTCTGTGTGCGTGGCCCTATGGTGAAGGCCCACGCGGCATTAGCTGAGTGAAGGACTTGAGCTTAAAACTGGCTGCACAGGTTGGGAGGAGGAAGAACTACTGCAAGGGGCTACTACTGCAAGAAGTATCTGTAACAATAAAGGACCTGGTCAATTACCACAGAAGAATCCTGGTGCTGTGTCTTTTCCTGCTGGACAGGACGGGGCGCAGCGCAGCTGGTGGCCCAGACGGGGAGAAAGAAAAAACTCTCCCACGCAGGATTCAGAACTGTGGTAAGCAGGGGGGCTAGATGGATAAGTCTCACTGGGAATAGAGTGAGACCTGCGTAAAGCAGGAGCTCTGCCTGTAGATAAAGGCAGAGGATCAAGGAAATCACGGACGCGTGATTGAAACCTGATCGGGAATCTTGGGGCTGTCAGAACTAGGATCGGGGAAAAATAATTAAGGAACACAGGAAACTAAAGGACCCGGAAAATGGGGGTTAATCAATCACATCCAATCATGATAGCCTTAAAGGAATTACTAAAGACTAATGGAGTAAAAATGAAAGCACAGAATTTACAGGCATTCTTAGATACCGTAGACCATTGTGCACCTTGGTTCCTAGTGAGTGGTTCTCTTACAGAAAGCTCCTGGGAGAAACTGGGCAAGGACCTTACTCGTGCCCAGAAAGAGGGCAACCTCCCTCCTGGAATTATGCCAATTTGGTCGATGATTAGGGAGTGCTTGGACAATCATGTAGGAGCAGCCGAACTAGAGCGGGGAGCTGAGGAATTAGAAAAATTAAAGGGGGAACGGTCAGACAGAATCTCAGAGCCAGGAGCAAGGAGCATGCGGAGGAGGCAATCTCTATCCAACATTGCCGTCTCTGGAAGAATTATGTCTTATGTCATCTGATGATGAACGACGAAGAAGTAGTTCAGAGTCGGAGTCAGAGAGGGAAAAGGAAATGAGGCCTGCTCAGTGAGTTAAGCTGAAAAGGCACAAAGAAAGAGCAAGAGAAACACCTAGTGGAGAAATAATACCATCAGCACCTTTCGCCCCACCTCCTTATCCCTGTGGAGCATGTGTGCCAGATTACAGTGCAGTTTGGCGTGAAGTGCAGAGAGAGCTGCGGCCACGCTTAACGCTGGCTTTCCCAGTGTATGAGGACAATCAACAGAATAGGTATCATCAAATGTTAGACTTTAAAACAGTTAAATCTTTGGCTGAATCAGTGAGAACTTATGGGGTGACTGCATCATTCACGT
>PVIH01028997.1:0-14344 GCA_004025045.1 Sigmodon hispidus | reverse complement strand
GTCTGGAGGATAAAACCCAGTTAAGGTCAAACTACATTAAAGTTTTTTGCTGGCTGTGGTGGAAGCTGTCTGGATGGGTAATGCTAGTGTTATGCCACTAGAAGCACTTGGTTTCTTTATGGGATGAAATGGATTAATGTGAGCAGTTTAAGCAAATCATAGACTGAAATAAAACTTTAGCATTGTTTAATATGTAAAAAAAAATAAAAGGAAGTAAATATTTAAATAAAAAGCAGAAATTGGAACATGGGAAAGATTTAATGATTCAGGGAAGTGACTTGGCTTAGTGATATAGTACATGAGTAATGTATATGAGATCCTAGTTTTACTCTCTAGTACTGTACACATAAGCAAAGTATAATTAAAGTACATGCTCATTTCAGGAGACTTGCTTTAACTACAAAACCACAAATAGAATAAAATGAAAACATGGAGAGGGTGTTTCTGTGTAAACAAGGTGATTCTTAACCTTTCTCATGCTACAACTCTTAAATATAGTTAGTTCCTGATGCTGAGGTAACCCCCAATCATAACATTGTTTTGTTGTTACTTTATAACTATAATTTTGCTATTGTTATGAATTATAGTTTAAATATCTGATATGTGGGATGTCTGATATGTGATCCCTGTGAAACTGTCAACTCCTCAGGAATATATAACAATTATAACTACTTGCAGAACTCATGACAACATACCAAAATATATTTTAAAAAATAATAGTGACTGAATTGAAGAAACAGACTAAAATGCTAAAATAAAATAAGTTAGAGGCCTCAAAATGCACTACCAATAACAGAATGACAGAACAGATGTCTGATATGAAAGCAAAGGATTGAAAAAATATAATGCTTCCTGTGTGTTCGCCAGGATCCTCGAGAGCAACAGGACAAACACAGCATCTATATAGACAGGGAGAGGCTCATCGTGGGAATTGGCTTAAGTGACTGTGAAGGCCATAAAATTCCATAATGGGACATCTTTGAGCTGTAGAAGCAGGAAATCTGAGACTGTGTCTCTGCATCAGTCCAAAGGTCTGAAAAGTAAGAGGGCCAGTGGTGTTTCTCCCACTCCAAGGCTGTCTTAGGCTCTGAAACAGCAGACACTCCAATGTCTAAGGGCAGGAGAATGTAAGGTCTCAGCTTGAAACACAGAGAAAATTGACCCGTCCTACAACTTTTTGTTCTATTTGGGTCTTTAATAGATTAGATAATGCCCACCCACATTGGTGAGAGTGGAATGTTTTTACTCAGTGTACTGACTCCAACTTGAGCTCTTCCAGAAATACTATCAGACACATACTAAGAAATGTTTTACTAGCTATGTGAGCTTCCCTTAGCCCAGTCAATCTGACTCATAAAATTAACCATCGCACACCAACCATCTCTAACAGACATATATAGAGCACTCCACCCAATGAGAGCAAAACACATATTCTTCTCAAGTGTACTTGGAACATTCTCCAAGATGAACCAGATATTAGACCATAAAACAAATCTCAATAAATTTCAAAAGATTGAAATCTTATGGCATGTTTCTTTGTCCACAAAGAAATAAAACTAAAATTGATACCAAAACTGAAATTTTCTAAATTAAATAAAATGATCTTCAACACCCAATGGGTCAAAGAAAACACATTAGAAAACATTTATACAAAACTTAAAAATAGAAGAGCAGCATACCCAAACTTATGAGATGAAGTGAAGGCACTGATCCAATAAAAGTATGTAACCATAATTGCCAATATTTAAAACTAAGAGGGTAAGAGAGATGGCTCAGCATTTAAAAGAAAATAGCACTTTTGCAGAGGATCTGAGTTTGATTCTCAACACATACACTGATCTGCACCTGTAACACCAGTTCCGAGGAATCCGGCACCCACTTCTATCCTCCCAAGTTATCATATACATGCCTATACCCACACAGAGACACACACATGCACATAATTAAAAATAAAAATAAATCTTTTTCTTTAAAAAGAGAAGAAAATAAAGGGGCTGGTTATGAATGTCTGTTAGGATTCTGTCCCATTTCCTGAAGCCCTGGCCAAAGGTAATTAGCCTGGCCTGCCCAATGTTCAGACTTCAAGCTCCACTTAGGAAGGCTTCCCATCTTTGACCCCCCCTTTCATCCTTTCCTCTCCCCACCTTGCCAGATGACGTGTGTGCTTCCCCCTCACCCCCTCTATCTATCTACCAATCTACCCATCTCTCTTTCCCTCAATATAATAAAACTTGTGTCCCTTTCCTGTTGCTCTGTGCATCCCTTTCCTATGGTCCTGTGTGGTTCACTTCACCACCACGCCTGTATGAAGCAAGGGGCCCCTATCCTTCACCCACTGCCAGCCATAGGTATACATGATACCATAACATAACATGTCAACACTGAAACATATATTTAGCATGCACAAGGCTGTGAAATCAATCTTTAGCATAATAAACAAACAAATGAGGGGCTGGAGAAATGAGTTAGCAGTTAAGGGTACTGGTCTTACTGTTGTTGCTCTTGCAGAAAACCAAGGTTCAGTTCCCAGCATCCGCATGGTGGCTTACAACCATCCATGACTCTAGTTCCAGGAGATCTGATGCCTTCTTTTGACATCTATGGGCACCCGGCACACATATGACATACATACATACCTGCAGCCAAAATACTCATAAGCATGAAATATACTTAAAATCTCAAAAACGTAAAATAGGTAACAAATGAGTAACCCAACCTTATACATTGAGAAATAAGAAATAGAAGACCACACTCAGCAAAAGGAAGGATATGTTACAGTCTAAAACAAAGGAATCAATAAGAGCAATAGAGGAAATCAATGACACCAAAATATATTTCTTTGTAAAATCAAAAAAAAAAAAGTTAATCTCTGGCTGGACTGACAAAGAAATAAGACATAACTACAGTCAAAAATGCAAGTGGAACACTCATCTCAATCACGTACAAAATGGTCTAAGAAAATTGCACAAATAATCATATGTTAACAAATTAGATGACTGAGGTGAAATCAAAAGGCTTAGAATGTCTCAGAGAGGGACGTTGGAGACACCCAGCACAATCCCGCACAATCCCGCATCTCCCTAACGCTAAAGCAACAAACAAGCACCGGTCTGCAAGTTGAGGTGGAGTGAAGAGAAAACCCACGAGATAGCAGCAGCAAACAATAGACAGAGATCTGATAAAACCCACAAACAGCAGCCTTTGGATTTGTAAAAGAAACATACAGAAACCCTATCATCAGGAACCCCTGAGTGCAACAACATGGCAAGGTCCTTGTAAAGAACCCCAACAGAGCCCTAGTGGAAGCAAGGAGTTTAACCTCAGTGAGTCCCACACAGATAGTGTCTGGTGCTCTGAAGAAGTTTGAACAGGAGATCTGTGACCCCCATAGCCAAATTCACAGTGGATCACTGAGCCTCCTGGCTTGCAAACTGCTGTAGTGGCAATAAGCCATCTTAAGGCCAGTTCCAGCATGAAACCTTATGACTAGAGAGGATGAGACGCCCTTGAGACTCTCAGAAATCCTCTCCACTTCACTAAGTGGCTGACCACTGCAGCTTCGGGGGGGTGGGGGGCACACAACTGGCTATGATTTGAACATGCATTCATGAACATAATTCTATGAAGTAGGAGGTGAAGGCTGCTGCGGAGAGTTGGGGGGGGGACTATTTTCCCTTTGGGAACTGTAGTCCAACCTCTAGAAAGAGCTATTAGTTAAGCTGTGTGAGTGCGGAGCATGGCTGGGGCAAGCAGATACTCTGTACCCTTGCCCGCCCATCTCCCCAGCACAGGTGGCTTTGATTTGATCACTTGCCCAGTCAGTCTCACAGCCATGTGGACATTTAGAGAAAGTGGGCCACTGATGAGTATTTCTCACAGCCACCCACATTTGCTCTGGCAGAGCACTTCCCATTTGAGTACACATGCAATTGGGGGAAGTCTACAGACTTGGACAATGGGCATGATGTGAGGGCAACTCTTACTAAATTGCTGGACCTGTGTACAGAAACTAATGGAGCGAGTTAAGCCAGCAGAGGACATTGTCTTAGCTTGCATGCCCTGGCAAGCAAGGAAGGGCAGGGCCAGCCTCCATACAGCCCTTTCTAGTTCTACCTGTCAGGACCTGAGAAAGAAAGGGCCTCATAACACCCGCCAAACACCTACTGAACTTCAAAATGAGAAGCCTGAGGGGGGGAAAAAACCTAAAGCACTCCCATCCTCCAGCCCTCAGAGAGAACTGTGTCCTGTGTCCAGGCTTTACCGTCTTCTTGCCTTCACTGCATTTTTCACAACTTTATACAATTTCCTTCAGTGTCTTGATTCTCTTTTTTTCCCTTTTCTTTTTATTACTTTACTGTTAATTCTTCTAACTATTAATTTTAACATCCTAGCTTGTCATTTTACCTTCTTTCTTTTTCATCTTTACTATATGGACTGTTGCTGTCCCAACTGGTATATTATCACTGTATATCCCAAATGGCATAGTATATTTAAAGATCTGACTTGGTTTATGCTGTTCTTGATTTTGTTTGATTACTTCAGATTTTAGTCAAGACTAAAACCTCAAGAGATGCCTAGTGACCAAAACAGACAGACAGACTCAAACACAGATACACACACAGAGCGACAGAGAGAGAGAGAAACACAGAGAGATAAAAAGAGAGACAGAATAAACAGACAGACAGACAAATCAAACCATAAGAGGGACCTATCCCAACAGGTGCACAAATTTCCATAGAGAAACACAAGAAATTAGGTTTTTTTTTTTTTTACAATAGCAATGTTTATTAGAAACAATGATCCTACACAACGATTGTGGTTTTATTTTCTTTCTTCCCTTTTTTAATTTATTTTTATGGATAAAGTCATATTTTTTATCCATGTATCCCCTTGTTCAGACTCCCTTCTCCCTCCCAACCCTCCCCATCACTCACTCTTAAGAAACTGATTTTTAAATTCAAGACATAACTATGATAGCAAATCTGGGTTTTCAACTTGACACACTTGGGATTAGGGAGCCTCAGCTGAAGAACTGTCTCCATCACACAGGCCTATGAGAATGTCTGTTGGGAATTGTCTTGATTGCAAATGAATATAGAAGTACTCATCCCACTGAAGGCAGTACCATAGAAGGAATCCATTAAACAGCATTCCTCCATGGTTTCTGCTTCAGTTCTTGCCTTGAGTTCATGCCTCTTGGTGGATGATAATTTTTAAGTTGAAATAAATCTTTTTCTCATCGATATGCTTTTGGTCATTGTGGCTATTACATCATCAGAAGCAAAATACAACAGGGGAAATATAAAACATATACTTAAAGCAATCCAATGTGACTTTTTCAAAAGGTTATAACTATTCAAAAATTGAATTCAAAGTTAGCAAAATGATAAAAATATTGCACAAAGAATTCAAAAGTCTAATTTTTAAAATCTTCAGTAACCTCAAAGAATGCACAAATAAACCGATGAATGAATGAAAAATTCAATTCAAAATATAAACACAAAAATTATTCAAGTTGGTGATGGTACACACTTTTAATCTCAGCACGATGGAGGCAGTGGCAGGTTGAGCTCTGTGAATTTGATACCAGGGTCTACAGAGCTAGTTCCAGGACAGCCAAGGCTATACAAAGAAACTTTGTCTCAAGAAAAATCATCAAAATGATAAAAAGTTAAGGGAGGGACTACAATTATAATTGAGAAGCTCAATAAGTTAAATAAAAATAGTGGACAATCTCATCTATAGACTAGACTAAGTAGAATAAAATATAGCAGGGATTGAAGCCAATACTGAAGAGGTATTATATCCAGATAGCAAAACAAATAAATCCATTTTAAAAGGGCAGTCATGAGCACAACATTCAAGAGCTCTGAAGCACAACAGAGCAATTTCACAAAACTGTGATGCAGAAGAATGAGTCAGGATGTAAACTAAAACCCTACTCAATAAAATTATAGCACAAAAGTCACCCAAATCTATGGAAAGAAATGAACATAAAGTAAAGGAAGCATTTACAACACTAAATAAGGTCTGGAGGTGTAGAACGGCGGTACAGCCCTAGGCAATGTATAAGACCCAAAGCTTAATCTCTGGCACTGATAATGCTTTCAAGGCTTGGAAATATAATCCCACATATACATATGAAGAGAAAACATCACAGTACAGTTAAAATGCTGAGAATGCAGAACAAATTAAAAATACTGAAAGCTCTAAGAGAGAAGTTCACAATTCCTTAAGAAGGCTAACCCAAGACAGTCACAGAAAACACCAGAAAGCCTGCAGGCAAGAAAAACCTAAGCATGATAGATTACAAGTCCTAAAACAAAATAATTCCAACTAGAAAACTCATCCTTTAGACTTGGAGTGAAGAAGGTCTTCCATTATAAGCGTAAGATAAAGCAATTCCTGGCCACAAAATGAGCATGCAGAAGACACTTTAAAATGCCATATGCAAGAGAGAAGGAAAAATACACACACAAGCATGAGAATTTGTGAAAAACTAAATCGTAATAAAATAATAGGTTAAAATGAGAACTTGAAAAGAATCAAAAATAGTTAACTCAATAAACAAACAAAATTTTAATATGAAAGAAGAAATTAGTGTCTGCCTTTTACTAATAATCCTAAATTTTAATGGTCCTGACTCTTCAATTAGAAGATATATATTAGCTAAATAGACTATAAACCAATATTTAAGTGTTTGCTTCCTGCAATAAATTTATTTCATTGGCAATGACATGCACATACTGAACATAAAAGGTTGTAAAGGGATAGTGTAAGGTAATGAAATCTGAAAGCAAATCTGAGTAGATAAACCTGACAATGCAAAATTCCAGCCAAAATGGGTCAAAAGGGAAAAGGTCACTACATATTAGTAAATAGTAAAGGAAGAATCCATCAAAGAGATATGAAGAAAACAAATAGAAATGCACTGAACTTTGATTCAGCCAACTTCATCAAACAACCACTACTGGATACAAAGGGGCAGATAGGCTAAGATACAATCACACTGGGTGACTGTAATATCCCCAGCTTCATTAATAGATCATCCAAACCAAAAAAAAATCAGCAAAGTAACTTCAGAGTTAAACTATATCATAGATCAAATGGACTTAAAAGACAACTATAGAATATTCCATCCACTAGCCGTGGAACACAGATTCTTCACCACAGGACATGAAATTTTCTTCAAAGTAGATCACATTTTAGGCTCTAAATTATCTTGATGAATATCTTTTCAATTGAAATAATTTCTTGCATATTGTCAGATCATAATGGAACTTGATAGTAAGAGAACTATACTAGAACTTGATAGTAATTCAAGAACACAGAAGCAATTCAAGCTTATACAGAAAAATACTTTTTGTTTTTTGATTGATTGATTGATTGGTTGGTTGGTTGCTTAGTTGATTGATTGAGATGGGTCTCACTGTGTATGTAGCCTTGGCTGCCTCTGTATTCTAGGCTGGCCTGAAACTCACAGAGATCTACCTGCCTCTGCTTCTCAAGTGCTGAGATTACCGGCATGCATCATCACACTTGGCCTCAGTGGCTTTTAAAAAATGTTCATTTATTTATTTATTTACTTATTTATTTATTAATTATTTTGAGTGTTCGAGACATAGTTTCTCTGTGTAACAGCCCTGGATATCCTGGAACTTGATATGTAGACCAGGCTGGCCTCAAACTCACAGAGATCTGCCTGCTTCTACAGCACCTTAACTGAGAAATATAATTTTTGAATTACCAATGAATGACCGACCAAATCCATGGGGAAATTCAAACATTCTTAGAATCAAGTGAAATGGAAAAACAACTTACCAGAAGCTTTGGGTAGTGGAGAAAATTGTGACAGGGAAGATTATATTGATAAGTGCTTAAATTAAATACTAAAAGACAGTACAAAAAATTAACCTAATAATGCACCTCAGATAATGTTTTGAAAACTTATGTTCCAACAAAATGAAAAATTTAGAAGACATGGATACCTTCCTAGACTCATTGTAACTCATCAAAATTGGAGCAAGATGATAGTAATAACCCAAATAGATAAATAACAAGCCCTGAGAATGAAGTAAGAAAGGTCCCTAAACAAACAAAAGCCCAGGGCTGAATTGACTAAAAATTTTAAAGAAGAACTAACACTAGTCCTGATCTCAAAACTTAATTATGAGCTGCGGTAATCAAAATAGTTTGAAAATAGCATAGAGGAAGACATAGAGACCACAGCTTCTTAAACCATGAATTGTATCAAGAAATAAAATGTGAGAAACAAAAAATGGCATTAGTAAAAGTTTTTTAAATGCATGATCAAGTATTAATGTAAAGTCAAATATTTGATGAATCCAAGGTGTTTTGGAGCAGCGCTCACCCATGCCATAGTGCACAACTTCACTGTAGCCCTGGTTCTGTACATAACATGTGTACTTGACACTGTGCAAGTCATTAAACCCTACAAAACCAGCAAATGATTCCTGAAACAGCTCTGCTGAGAATTGAGTCTGCTGTATGTTGTGAATGTTTTATTATAAACATAGTTTTCTGCTCTATGGCCTACAATGTCAAACACTGAGCTGAGATCTCATTCTTTATGTACAAATAAGCAAGCATATCAGTCTCAATTTTAATAATATACAAAATTCCTCTTGTCTTAATAAAAAGTGAAATTGAGTGAGAAGAACAGAGACCCTGATGAACTAAAGACCACACTAGCTGCCAGCAGTTCAGCCCTCAACTCTGATGGAGACATCCTGCTACAACATTGGTCACACTGGCAGCCAGAAATATAGACCACAAAGACCAGAAGACCAAAGAAGAAACAGAAACCAAGGTACAAAACATCTATCCAACAAGGATGAACTCAGAAATCAGCACCTAGATCTATATTCATCCTAAACCCAGATGCCAAAACACCAGCATAAGAACATAATCAACAACAGCCAGAAAAAAAAATATGTCATCACCAGAGCCAGCTATCCTACTACAGCAAGCCCTGGATATTCCAACACAGCTGAAGCACAATAAAATGACCTTAAAACCAACTTATAAAAATGATAGAGGTCCTTAAAGAGGAAATTAATATATCCCTTAAATAAAGCCAAGAAAAAATAAACAGGTGAAAGAAATGAATATAACTGTTCAAGACTAGAAAATGGAAATAGAAGCAATAAAAAAATACATACACAAACTGAGGGGATTCTGGAGATAGAAAATCTATGTAAATGAGCAGGAACTACAGAGGCAAGCTTGACTAGCAGAATGCAAGAGGTGGAAAACAGAATCTCAGGCACTGAAGATACAATAGAAGAAATTGATACATGGTCAAAGAAAGTGTTAAATCTAAAAAATTCCTGATACAAAATATTCAGGAAATCTGGGACACTATAAAAAGATCAAACTTAAGAATAATAGGAATACAAGAAGGAGAAGAATCCCAGCTCAGAGGCACGGAAAATATTTTTATTATCATACTTTTATTGATTTTTTGAAATTTTTATATCATGCATCCCAATGCCACTTATTTCCCAATCCATCCATGTCCACCCTCCACCCTTGTAGATTCCCATCCCTAAAAGAAATTAAAAAAAAATTGCTCCTTTGTCTTTCCTGCCTCTCCATCACATATTCATTTGTCATAGTGGCCTTGGAATCTGCAGTGTGTCATACAGTACATATATCCTTTTGTTCAAACAGCTTTACTT
Organism: Sigmodon hispidus; assembly: GCA_004025045.1. Lineage (NCBI taxonomy): Eukaryota > Metazoa > Chordata > Mammalia > Rodentia > Cricetidae > Sigmodon > Sigmodon hispidus. Next base: position 4,643 of record PVIH01028997.1, on the reverse strand, counting down.
GTAAATGTTCATTGCTATGAGTTGTTGTTCTGGTTCAATGCTTCAGTATTCTAGTACATGATATTAGAGTGGACCAACTCAAAGCCCTGGGTGGTAGCTTAATTGGTTAGTCTGGGCCTCCACTAGGACCGTCTCCCTCAGGTGAGGCATAGAGCTCTCCTGAGTACAGGTCTCTCTCTCTCTCTCCTGTTGCAGTGGCTTGTGAGGTGGAACCTTGCGGCCATCAAAGGATGGAGCCAGCTGTCCCCCACCTATGCCACTAAGGCTAGTTCTCCTGCTGAGGCAGCTGGTGAGGAGTGGAACCAGCTTTCCAATGTTCAGATATCAAGACACACTCAGACATGGCTCTAAGCCACACCCCTGGCCCAGACATCACCATGGCCTTGGGTGGCAGCACAAGCCGCTCAGAAAGGTATGGCCCAGGTGACAACATGACCCTTAGGCACCAATGTGGCTTCAGGTGGTGGCACAGACCCAGAGCATCTGCAAAATCTTTGGTAGTAACATGGTCATGAATATCATCACAATCACTGTTGAGATAGAGCCACAGACCCAGACAAGGCCCTCAGCTGCAGCTCAGCCCAAGTGTCACCTAGGTCTCTGGTGGCAGCACAAGACACTCAGATCAATATAGCCCCAGCAACAAAGAACAGGGCCTTCAGACATCAACATGGTCTCAGGTGGGAGCCCAGACCATCTACTAAAGGCCTTTAGTAGAAACATGCGCCATAGACATCAACATAGACACCAGTTTTTGTAGGGCCATGGAGCCAGACATGGACCTACACAGAAGCACAGGCCTGGGCATCAAATGGCCCCAGGGGGCAGCATAGGTTTCCCACAACTGCCTGCTCCTCACCACCATCACATCTTCAGTTCTGCTTTTCTCCACAATGCATGAACCACTCAGCTTCTCCTCTCTCTCATTTCTCCATCACCTACCTGTTCATCATAGTGACACCCACCCATGCCCCCATGCATACCTCAAGAAAATATTTTTATATTTTTGGTTATGAGCCTAGCCTTCAACAGCTGAGCCATCTATAAAGTGATGGGGAGAAGAGAGCATGAATGGGATGAGTGGGAGGGGAAAGGAAGTTTGAACAAGGGGATACATGGATAAGAAATATGACCTTTTTCATAATAGAAAAGATCACAAAAAGAAAATATTTTTAACAAAATCATACAAGAAATTTTTCCTAACCAAATGAACCTAACACATATATATATAAAGAATATGTCACCCAAACACCAAAGAATATACCTTTTTTTCAGCAAGTTTCAAAACATTGTCTAAAACTGACCACATACTCTGCCACAAACCAGTCTCAACAGATACAAGAAAACTGAGATGACCTCATGTATCTTATCAAATCACCATTAAAGATGGATATCAATAACATCAAAAACAGAAAGCCTCCAAACTCGTGGAAACTGAACAGCTCTCTACTGACTGACTACTGGGTCAAGGCAGAATAAGAAAGAAATTCAAAACTTCCTAGAATTCAATGAATGTACAACACACCCCAACTTATGGGACATGACGAAATAAGTGCACTTAGTATCTTCATCAAGAAATTAGAGATCTCATACTAGCAACTAATTCATCAGCACAGGTGAAAGCTCTAGAACAATAAGAGCAAACACACCCAAGAGGAGAAGACGGCAGGAAATAAACTGAGAACCGAAATCAATAAAATAGAAATAAAGAAAACAATACAAAGAATGAAATGAAGAGTTGGTTTTTTGAGAAAATCAACAAGATTGACAAAATTTTGCATTTTTTATTTAGGGAAGGAGTGGAAAGAAAGCAGGACTGAGGCTGACTGAAGGTTACAGCTGACCACAGGCATCCTCCATGTGAACAGTCAAGAGCAAAGGGAGGGACACAGTTCCACTTATGTCCTGCTTAGCACAGGGAGGCACTGATACCCCACTCCCTCACCACCTATGCTCATTTTGGTAAAAGCTCTAAGAAGAATACTGGGTCCATTTGTAGGTACCAAGCAAGTTACTAAATAGCTAATACAGGTTTTTTTAAAAAAACTTTTATTTATTTATTTACTTATTTATTTGCCTTGGTGTTTGCCTGGAACTGGAACTACAGACAGTTGTTAGCTGCTATGTGGGTGCTGGGAATCGAACCCGGGTCCTCTGGAAGAGCAGACGGTGCTCTTAACCACTGAGCCATCTCTCCAGCCCCGCTAATACAGGTTTTAAGCAGTTCTGGAGGGAAGGAAGATCATGGGTGCCAAAATTCGGACAACACTTCACCCAAGAAAGGAAAAGCAGAATCAGCATCACCCAGAACCTGCTAAGGGTTCAGCTCCCAGGGGATAAAGTGACTGCTTGTCAAGGAGGCAAACAATCAGTTAGTTATCCAAGCTAACTAAAAGTCTGGGAAAAAAATATGCAAATTAACAAAATCAGAAACAAAAGGGGGAGCATAACAACAGACACCAAGGAAATTCAAAGAATTATTATGTCATGCTTTAAAAACTTGTACTCAAAAAAAAAGCTTGGAGCCCACAAAATTGGAAAAGCTAAAAAAAAGCACAATTTTCTTGATAATACAACTTACCAAAGTTTAATCAGATAAATAATTTAAATAAACCTATAACCTTGAAGAAGGAGGAGGAGGAAGAGGAGAAACAGCAGTCATTAAAAATCTCTCAACCAAAAAAAGCCCAGGGTCAAACAGTTTAGCAAAGACTTCTAACAGACTTTCAAAGAAGAGCGTATGCCAATACTTCTCAAATTATTTCACAAAATAGAAACAGAAGAAATGGAACATTGGCCTATTCCTTTTATGAGTTCACAGTCACCATAATACCCAAACCACAGAAAGAGTCAACAAAGAAAGAGAATTACAGAAAAATTTCACTCATGAACATAGATGCAAAAGTAGCTGATAAAATACACATAAACCAAATCCAAGATGGACACATCAAAAATATAATCCACCATGATCAAGTAGGCTTCATCCCAGAGATGCAGAGATGCTTCAACATACAAAAAACTTGTCAATGTCATCCACCATCTAAACAAACTGAAAGAAAAAACACATGATCACCTCACTAGATGCTGAAAAGGCCTTTGACAAAATCCAACAATGCTTCATGAAATATTTTTAAAAATCTCTTGGCTTATGAGGAAAACTCCCACAGTGATGGCTGGCTGGAGCTCTGGAGAACTCACTGAATTAAGAACAGCCACTGGGGAACCTTCAAGAAAAGGAACGAGGCCCTCCAAGCATAGGCAACTGTCCACTGACATGGGCAGTATGTGGCTCCTCAAGGGGAGGGATCAGACTGTGTTTCTATGTATGGACTGGCACTTCAGAGCCTATTCCCTCCAGAGGAACACCTAACCCAGACATGACATTAGGATGAGGAAATCAGACCTGCCTGGAGTGGATGCTGAGTTGATCCACCTTGGGACTTCTTGCCCTTTTAAGGGAGGGTATGGAGGATGGGGAGGAGGGAGGCTGTAGGCAGACAGGGAGGGATTGGGAGGGGAAGGGAGGGAGAACAAGGGGATACACCAAAAAAAGGACTTTATATTCTAAAAATAAATAAATAATAAAAAGAAGAAAATCTCTTGGAAAGATCAGGGACATATTAAACATAATAAAAAGTAAGTTACAGCAAGTCTGTATCCAATATCAAATTAAATGGAAAGAAACTAAAAACAATTCTACTGAAATCAGAAAGAAGACAAGGTTGTCCACTCTCTCCACATCCATTCAGTATAGTACTTGAAGTCCTATCTAGAGCAATATTAGAACTAGAGGAGATACAAGTTAGAAAGGAAGAAGTCAAAGTATCTTTATTTGCAGATGATATGATAGTACACATAACTGACCCCAAAATTTCTACCAGGGGATTCCTACAAATGATCAAAGGGAGCCTACACATGACACTACCTGGATAGCTAGAAACCAGAGGCTGGATAGCCCAGAGACCTAGAATAGAACCATGCATGCCCAGCAAAAGTAATTCATAATAATATTCTTCCATACTCATAAACAGGAGCTAGTGTAATTGTCATTACAACAAGTAGGGGAGCAGACGACCCATAGCCAAATATTAGGCTGGGCTCAGAGAATCCTGTGGAAGAAGGGAAGGAAGGATTGTAGGAGCTGGGGGAGGTCAAGAACACCACAGAAAAACCATCTACAAAACCCTGAAGCTAGGAAGCTTCTGCAAAGCCAAGGACACTGTCAATAGGACAAAACGCCAGCCTACAGAATGGGAAAAGATTTTCACCAACCCTACAAGTGACAGAGGACTGATCTCTAAGGTATATAAAGAGCTCAAGAATTTAGAGCCCAAAACCTTGAATAACCCTATCAAAAAATGGGGTTCAGATCTGAAAAGGGAATTCTCAGCAGAGGAACGACGAATGGCTGAAAGGCACCTGAAAAAGTGCTCTTCATCTTTAACCATCAGAGAAATGCAAATCAAAACAACTTTGAGATACCACCTAACACCTGTTAGATTGGCTAAGATAAAAGGCACAGATGACAGCCTATGCTGGAGAGGATGCGGAGCAAAGGGAACACTCCTCCATTGTTGGTGGGATTGTAAGCTAGTTCAGCCACTTTGGAATACAATATGGAGGTTTCTCAGAAAATTGAGAAT
>PVIH01028996.1:0-14347 GCA_004025045.1 Sigmodon hispidus | reverse complement strand
CTGAGCCACACCCCAGCCCCTCACTGGGGGATTCTAGGCAGGGGCTCTACCACTGAGCCACACCCCAGCCCCTCACTGGGGGATTCTAGGCAGGGGCTCTACCACTGAGCCACACCCCAGCCCCTCACTGGGGGATTCTAGGCAGGGGCTCTACCACTGAGCCATACCCCATCTCTTATATATTTTAGTATTTTCTAGATTACTTACTATACCTAGGGTAATGTAAATGTGATTGTCTTAGTCAGGCTTTCTGTTGCCGCAATAACCACCATGACCAAACATAACTTGGGGAAGAAAGTGTATTTCTCCCACAGTTCCCTATCCCAGTCCATTCCTGAGGGAAGTCAGAGCAGGGAACCAAGGCAGGAGCCCAGGGACAGAACTTTCACAGAGGCCATCAAAGAATGCCCCTTACTGGCTTGCTCAACTTGCTTTCTTATAACACCCAGGACCATCAGCAGCTGGGGTGGGGGTGGGGGGAACTGTGAGCTGGCCCCTCCCAGAATAATCATCAATCAAGAAAATACACCATAAATTTTCCCACAGGCCAGTCTTGGTGGAAACATTTTCTCTGTTAACGTTTTCTCTTTTGAAATGATTCTGTCTGTGTCCAGTTGACTTAAAACTAATGAGCACAGAGATGGAAAGTGTTATGCAATATTGCTTAAGGAACAAAATCACTTTGAAAGTCTAAATATATTCAATATAGATATCATTTTATTTGTGTGTGTTTGACCTGCCAGTGGTTAAATAGTTATATGCTTATATTTTCCTTTAAAAATTAAGAGAATATTATATGCAAACTATTGATGGATATTACTAACCTTTTTGTTTTGGCTTTAGAGAAAGGATAAGTGTGTGGTGTCGACTGCCTTCATGCCTTACCCTACTGCCTCTGCCTCCCAAGTTACTGTTGTGCATTACTGTGTCACATAAACTTTTGCTTTTAATATTAAGTCAATCAGAGCAAAACAAATTATTTTTGAAAGTAAAAGCAGAGAGACCCAACCAAATGTTTATAGATGGACAGACAACTGATTGAATGACAGATAGTTGGTATATAGGTGGTAGATTGATTGGTGATGATAAGAGATGTGTTGGTAGGTAGATGGTGAATAGACAGGTATAATTAAGTCTATGATTACCTATCTAAAATAGACTGTAAGGAAGTCCTCAGGTGCTGGATGTTTTACCAAACTGAACTCAGCCATCTCTGCTCCCCTAAATGAGCATGTGGGACAAAGGAAAAGGAGAGGGAATCTGTTTTGATTCCCACAGACCATTATGCTACATAATCAAGCTCTGGGCAGAAACAGCACCAACAAAGTAGAGATTCACTGTGAAGAGCTCGGAGACACGCCACCTATCTGTTCAGTACTTTTTAAAGAGAAGAGGCCCCACTAATGACCTTCTTCCATGTATGATGAATATCTGAGACCGAAAAAGTACAGACAGTGAGTCTGTGCATCTGCGAAAGGTCAGAGGTCAAGGGCACAGTAGACCCTGGGGCAAGCACCAGAGCTCACCATGATTGCTTTCTGCTGCTGTGTCCAGCAGGGTACTGTGGCTCACCTTTGTGCTCTGGCACCATGCCACTCTGGGTCCCTTCAGCACCCTTTCAGCAACCACAAACATGTCATCACCAGATATTTCTGAGAAACTTCCACCAAGTTCAGCATCCCCTTAAGGTGACAGGGGGAACCCTGCCCCCAATCACAAAGGTGGATAGAAACCAAAAGGACTATTTTTGTACTTAATTTCCATTGATTACAAAAAATGTAAATGCAGAGATGTTGACACGATGAAGCCATTGCGGTCTATTGTGCAATTATTTCTTTGATAGTTCATGACGGCTCAATTGGAGGCATAATGGACTATTATGCAATGACATCTTTGCTGAGTTTTTTTTTTAAACTTGTTTTCTTCTTTTCCTTCATGTCTTTTCCTTCTTCTTCCCTCTTTTAAAAAGAAGAGAAGGGAATTTTTCATTTGCAGATCATTGACTTTTTAATGTCAGATTATTTACCCGATAGTCAATAACGATGCCTTTGGATTCATTATGGGCTATCGTGTAAATAGCTAATTGCATTAATTACAGCCTTTTAACAAATGTTTAGTTTGCAGCTCCTCATACCCATGGACTGTGTAATTGCTGCTCTAGGGGGCTGCCGGGCAGGCTCAGCGCTGAGTGTCTGCTTTGTGACAGGGAGGTGCATGATGCCTTTGTTCCAATGGGACCTAGGAGAACCCACACACCAGCCCTGTGTGTAGTGGGTGGACAAGTGTGTACGTCTGTCAATTATCCTACTTCATATTCATAAGGAGGAGGAGGAGGAGTCATGCTTCAGAGGCAACTGAACATTTTTACGTAAAAAGAAAAAACTTAATGCTGATTTAAAAGGAGAGAAAGTGTAACTTATGAAGATTGACAGTGTGTCTCTATGCATTTCTAACTCATGAACTAAAAGATGGATTCCATCCTGATGCATACAGAACACAATTTCCAGGAACCAGAGGACATGTCCATAAGACACATCGCCTCATTGTAAAAAGAGGTTTCATATTTAGAAGATGCTGTTCTCATGAGTACAGGATCATTTAGGAAGGTGTCTTCATACCATTACATGCACATCAAAGGTAAACTGAGACACAATTTGCTCAAGAGCTACACAGAGTCAGAGTTCCTTTGTGTCCAGGCTGATGGCATCTACATGGAGGATTAGTCTTCTTCATGACACTTGTTTTTTTCTGTAAGTCCAATTGCTCACTCACTTTTCTGGGCCCAGCATTACCAAGGCATGTTTCTCTATGGTCTCTTACTAATCCCCTTTTTAATTTGTCATACTTTTACCCAACTTCCCTCTACCATTCACTGCTTGAGCTAACAACCTTACTGGCTAGGACAGATTGCTTTGACTATCAAAGATACCAGAATACATGCAGATTTGGGGCAAGAAACCTAAGGTCATTTAAAGATGTCATGGAAGCTCAGTCAGACAAAGGTTCCATATCTTGGGTAATGGGGAAAATGCAACTCTGTCATATACCAACATGTTGTACAATTATAGCTTGCTCTGCAGTGACCCCGTTCATGTGTGAAATGCTTGCAATCATTCTTGCTCAGTATGGTGTCTGTAGAAGAATATAACCCACTAACATAAACTTTTAATCTAAAGGCACATGCCTCCATCAAGCAAACTAGCCTACTACCAGTGGCTTGCGAGAATAAGGACTTTGGAGGAGAACATTTTCCTAAACTGATATAATCTTTATCTGTATTCAAAATACTCATCCTCAGACCCACAGATTAGTGCATCTCTCACCCCTCATTAAAGAAGCTTCTTTTTGCAACAGAATGAGACCCTAAACAAACAAACAAGAAAAAAAGCCAAACAAGCCCAAGCTTCAAACCACAACCACTGAACAGCTTGGGATCAGAAACACCCTGGACTGACCCTTCAAACCCCAGTCCAACTATAGGAACACCTGACTCACTCTTGAGGGAGGGGGACAAAACTGGATTTGGCCGGGAGTGGAGACTGATCCAAACATTATTGGGTCAGTGGGACCATAGGACTGTCTGCTCCCTGCCCAGGGAGGGGATGGGGAGTTGCGGAGAAGAAAAATGACCAGATGTGGTGGGAGGGGGAAGAGACCTTGAATAAGGATATACAGGGATGGAAAAAAAATTCAGAGGGAAAGCTGAACACAAAGAAAATATATGTGTAGTAATCTTATTTGCATTTCCACCCTTGATAAGCCATGCTTATGATTCTTATCCTCTGTATAGTTATTGTTAACTCTTCCGCATTTTAAATTCTTTTTACTGTTTTTTTTTTATAAATACAAAATAAAGAAGGAAAAAAAAAAGAATGAGGCTATTACAGAAAACCACAACTGGCCAAAATAAAGAACACAGCTGACCATGTCCTGCCCTAGTGGATACATCTATAGCACAGCCCCTCCACCCAAGCCTGAGGGAGCAGTATAGAAGAGAGACTAGAAAGACATAAGAACCAGAGGACCAGGAAGTCAGCTGTAAGAGTGTGCCTTCTAGAAATGACAGGGAAACTACATCATGAAATATCTGCCTAAACAAGACCTGAAAAATGATACCAGTTGTCATCCCAGCATGAACAGGAAAATTTCATGAAGCCACACACCAGATAAAGACATACAAGAAATTAATGGTTACTGAGAGAGGTAAGTCAGTTCTAGGCATGATGCTTCTGATAAAGGTCAGCCTCAAACACATATATACATATGATCAATACTAAATGGATTCAGCAGGTTGTATCCATCATTTAAATGTAAAAGAGGGGGAAATGATGTAAACACAATATATTAAATTCTCAAAATTAAATAATATATAAAAATAAAATACTTTTATGTTAAATTCAGAAAATGTTAAGCAAAAATATGGTTAAGAAATGCTGTATTTAGAAAGGAAATAGTTTTTCTGTTAGAAAAAGCATTTTAAAAATAATGTGAATCAGAAAACAGTACAGTTTAGATGTTATAAAAAAGAAAACATTGCAGCTGTCACAAAATTGAACCTATGTCTTCTGAAGATTCCTTGACACAGGGAGAAATTCCATAACTACACTCCTGGACACACCAGAAAAGATGGCCATAATTCCTTGGTTAAATTTCAGGCTGTAGAGATGGCTCAGCCTCTAGTAAACTGGCTCATCCTCCAGAGAGGGCAAGGGTTTGTTTCCCAGCACCCACATAGTGGCTCACAACTGTCTGTAACTCCAGTTCCAGGGCAGCTGACTTTCTCTTCTGGCCTGTGTAAGTACTGCATGCATATAGTGCACACACACACACACCACACACACACAATACACACATACATGCATTCAAGCAAAAACTCATACATATAAAACAAAGAAATCTTTTCAAAAATAAATACGTAAATAAAAGTGGATACTGAGGGCTAGTACACAAAGCAACCTCCAATTTCTTTATTATAAGTAAAGACCAAAGTGTGAATTCTTCCAGATCCCTTATTCTTTAAACTTTAAAGTCAGAAATACAAAAGTGTGGGAAAGTTAGCCTCCAATGACACAGCATTTTAATTGCCCAGAGAGCCTGTTCATAAGAATTCTAGGAGTGAACTACCTCCAGGGATTCAGGAGCCTCAAATATTCTCCAGTGGGAGACATGTGGCCTGACTTGGTCTGCCTTCTGCTACTATAACAAAATACCCAAGACGTTTCCTTTTTCATTTACAAAAAGAAGGTAACAGTCTATTTAGTCCATAGTCTGGAGGCTGGAAAGTCAAATCCTTGAGCAGGGTGCCCTACATGAGTTTGGCATCTGGTGAGGATCTGCTTGCTACATACTAACATCATAGGCAGCATCATGAGGTAATAGGTCAGCTCAAGTCTCTCTTCTCCTCAGAAGAGCACAGAAGCCATCATGTTTTTGTTTGTTTTTGTTTTTCGCTTCATCTAAACCCAATTACCGCCCCAAAGCTGAACCCTAATACTACTTTGAAAATGAGTTTCCAACATATGAATTCCAGGCATGGTGCATTCAAATTGTCACACAGCCCAGATGGCCCAAGAAGAAGCAGAATCCTTCACATGACGCCTGGTGACATCATACCACAGTCCTCAGGGCCTTTCAGTTCCTGTGTTGGTAACTTATACTCAGTAGACTAAAGAAGTAACCCCTAAATTTCCACAGCCCTCTACAACACCCACATCTGTAGTGCCTTCACCATCATATAAATATCAATATCATATATAAATATCAATATCATATATAAATATCATATCAATAGAAATACAAATGTCAATAGTTGGTAATGACTCAAATCAATTTGAAGGGCAGGAAAGAATGAATATGTTCAAGCCAGGTGATTTGAGAGGAAAAATACGTTTATATGATGTGAAGATGAGTATTGTTCAACTGAACAAGAACTTAAATCTACAGCACAGCAGGATCTTTGCATGTTGTATTTTTTGTTTGTTCATTTGTTTTGTATACGAGGGACAAAAGGCAGATGTGGTGGTTTGCAAGAGAGTAGCCATATAGGCTCCTATGTATGAATACTTGGTCCCCAGTTAGTGGAACTGTTGGGAGGCATGATGGCTTGTGTCCTTGTTGGTGGAGGTGTGTCACTTGGATTGGACATTGAGGTTCCAAAACCCATTCCAGGCCCCAAGTTAGTCAGCCTCCACTTCTCCTCCCCGTTTCTGTTTTTTCTCTCAAAGTATATGCTTTCAGCTACTGCTTCAACACTATGCCTGCCACCATGCTTCATGCAATGAGGCTCGTGGATTCTAACCCTCTGAAATCATGAGCCCTCAGTTAAATGCTTTCTGTTTTATGTTTCCTGGTCATGGTGTCTCTTCACAGCAACAGAACAGTTACCAAGACAGTAGGCTTCTCATACATGGCAGCATTAGGTTCTAATCTCTGTCCAGGTCAGATGATTCCACTACAGTTGGGAGATCTGGAGGAGGGAGGGAGGGAGGGAGGGAGGGAGAGAGAGAGAGAGAGAGAGAGAGAGAGAGAGAGAGAGAGAGAGAGAGAGAGAGAGAATGCTTGAATCTGGAAAACCTCAGTGATTCTCAGAGACTTATTTGCAAGAGTCAAGAGTGAAGGTCAAGGTGATTTAAATTACAAACTGGAGAGCACCTTCTGGATGTCACCAAGAATTTAAAGCAAGAGTGACCTGGGTATCCTCCCTCTCTCTGGCAAAAAGGGCATCATTACTTCCAAACCACCCCAGGTGTCCATGACAGAATAGACACCATTTTCTGACTTTCAAATTCAGACTTTGAACTTGTGAAAAACTGACTCCTGGCACCATCTGTGGTACCCAGAATATCATGCGACATCATGTGATAGATGGGGGTGCTGTAGAATCCAGCAAGAGAGAGATAGGACTAGGAAGCAGAGAAAAGGAAGAACATTCCACTGGTGTGGGCTGCGCTGTTACTCTGGAGGTCACAGTGAGCTTTCCTTATCCAAGGTTGGGGCTTTGCTCTAAAGAGCAAACTATGGTTTCAGAAATAGAGTTTCGCTATGTAGCTTGGGACAGCCTCAAACCTACAGCCTCCCTGGCCCCACCTTCCCAGTGCACCACCACACTGGACACCGAGTGGATTCAACTGGCGAACTTGGTGCCTCTGATTGAAGCAGTCATCTGACTGGGACAGTGGAGGGATGGCCTGTGGTGTAACAAGAAGTACCTTAAGAAGAAGGTTTCCAAGGGAACGAACTCCATCGTGGTGAGGAAGGCATATGTATGGAAGCTCCTTACTGTGACCACAGTCATGAAGCATAGACTAGACAGCCAGTGAGGCCAGGCTACAGAGTGCCAAGGCTTGTCTCCAGGGACTACAGACTTCTGAAGCAGTATTGTCAGCGCGGGAACCAAGTGGACAAATTGATGAATCTATCAGGAATATTTCACATTCAAAGCACAAGGATGTGCAAAGAAATTTGAACATGGCGCTCTTGGTGGAACAACCACAGAGTTCCGGTTAGTTTTTATTGTCACGTGGAACAATTTCCAGTGACATAGTATGGTGGTTTAAAAGAAAGTGGCCCCCATAGGCCCATAGGGAGGTGTGGTTTGGAGGAAGTGTGGCTTTAATGGAGGAAGTGTGTCACTAGGGGGTGGACTCTGAGAATTCAGAAGCCCAAGCCAGGTCCACTGTCTCGCTCTCTTCCTGCTGGATGTACAACACAGCTCTTTCTCCAGTTCAGTGTCTGTCTACATGCCCCATGCTTCCTGTTATGACAGCAATGGACTAAACCTCTGAACTGCAAGCCAGCCTCAGAAAAATGTTTCCTTATAAGAGATGCCATGATCATGGTGCCTTTTCTCATCAATAAATACCCTAATTAAGACATCTGAGAAGAGGGAACTGTAGTCAGCCAGATCAGACTGACTTGGGAGACATGTTGGTGAGAGGTTGTCTAAAGGATGATTGATGTGTCCCTTTGTGGGGGAGTCGTCCTCTGATATTTCAGACTGATTTTATTAAATATACCATGTTCAGCCTGAGAAGATGGCTGGGTGGGAATTGGCTGTGTTTGTTTGTTTGTTTTCTGCTGTCTGATATTCCAGATTGATTTTATTAAATATACAATATGTCACATCCCTTCATGGTCTCTGCCCTAAGCGCCTCTTGAGTTCCTGCCCTGACCTCCCTCAAGGGAAAGTGTAAGATGAACTAAGCTGTTTCCTCCCTGGATTGCTCTCGGTCATAATGTCTATCGGAAAAGTGACTGGAGCACAATGTAGAGAGGTGGCAAATGTCTACAGGTCACATGGATGTCACTCATGTCCTTTGATGTTTTCTTTTTTAAATTTATTTATTCAAAAAGTTTCTTTTTTCCCATGTATAACCCTGCTCGCCCTTCCTTCCCTTCTCCCAGTTCCTTCCAATCCTCTCTCAGACTCCCTCTACCCCATCCCCCCATCCATTCCCTAAGGAGGGCAAGGAGTCCCAAGGTGGGTCAGTTCAATCTAGTGTACCCATTTGAGGTAGGTCTGAGTCCCTCATCTCAGTATTAAGGCTGGGTTAAGTGTTCCTCTGTATGGAATGAGCTCCAAGATGTCAGTTCATGCACCAGGAACATAGTCTGATCCTACTGCAAGAGGCTCCACAAACTGCCCACACCATTTAACAGTCGTCTACCTTTGGAGGGTTTAGTTCCTTTCCCTGAAAGTTCCTCAGTGGCTGTTTCCAATTCACTGAGCTCCCAATATTTTCAACCAGCATCTCTGTGGGACTCCTCCTCATAATCTCGATCCCTTTGCTCATATAAACTCTTCTCTCTCTCCCTTTAGCTGGACCAGGAGCTCGACCTGATACTGAGCTATGGATCTCTGCTTTTGCCTCTATTCATTCTGGATGACGGTTCTGTAATGACGCTTAGGGTGGTCATTCATTTGATTATAAGGGAAGTCCTGTTTAGGCACCACTCCACTACTGGTTGATGTTATAGAACTTTTCCAGCCCCGTTTGGACCAGAAGTTCGTACCTGGCCCACGGCGGATTTTATCCCCCAAAGAAATGAATCAGACGCTGATATTAATTTCATACTGTTTGGCCCATGTCTCAAGCACATTACTAGCTAGCTCTCTCATCTTAATTCAACCCATTTCTAGTAATCTACCTGCCACGTGGCCAGGCCTGTGGCTCACCTTTATTCATTACATGTCTCTTCTTTGGGGGTCAGATGGAGACTCTTTAACTCCACCCTTCTTCTACCTGCCTGTCCTCTGATTCCCGGACCCACTTCTATGGTGCTCCACATAGGCCAAAACAGCTTCTTCTTTATTTTCAGCATACAGAGAACATTTCCACCACAGGTTGGAGTCCTAGCCATATGTGGAATCTCCACACCCAAAAAATACAAAGAAGTAGAAATTAGACTTATAAGAAAGAAAACAGGACCAATGGAAGTAGAGGAAGAGGGGTAATGTTGAGGCAGGAGAACATTGTGTGCCCATAGGGAAATGTCATCCTAGAAGCCATTACTTTGCCCAATTCACACATACCAATCAGAAGGAAATAGATAACGCTGATGCTCATGTGCTTCCCCAAACCTGGAGCAGATATACACCATCAGGAGAACTAAAATCAGGGGGGGAAACTATACCCTCAGCATAGGAAGGAGAAGCTGGGCTGCTTCCAAGACTCCTGGAATCATGACAAGGCCAAGTGGAGCAGGGACTAGAACCCAGGGCTCTCATGTCCCCAGCCCTGCCCGCCCTCAATATGAACAGCATTCTGCAGTGTTCAAATGACACATGGCTTCAGTACCCCAAATATTTTCTCTCTAATTGGAATAGCCAACAATTATTTCCCAGCAGGCAGGGGTATTTGAATGTGAGGCAGAAATGAGGGTGTTTTATCCACATGTGCATCCACACACTAAGTCTAAACTAGAGATGAAAATAGCTGTACCTTTTTCCCTTTGAAACACTAAACTAGAAACAAAGGATACAGAAAAGTCAAATGAAAGTTCAAATTCTGTTCTCCAAAGGAGCAGGAGTGTGGAGAATATTCAGAAAACTTTGAATGTAGATGATCCTGGAACAATTTAATAGGTAAGTGGTCCATGATTTTTCTTAACATACATCCTCATTAAAAAGGAGAGCAGGGGGAGACAGAGACGGGAGAGAGGGGAAGGAGTCTCAGAAATATCTTCGGAAAGCAATGGAACCATGGCTATTTCTTTCCCTTAATTTTGCAGGTATTCTCAGCAGGATCTGAATAAATTATGCTGACAATAACATAATATCCTCGATAAATCATCAACACGATCTTACTGATATATTGCAGGAAATGTAAATAATAGCCAGGGCCACTAATTGGCTTGCTTCTAGGGAACAAAGCTGTGACCGTGGGTCTGCCAGTCTGGGCATTAATGCTTCTGTGGGATGACTCTTTCAGCTGATTGGGAGGAAAACAGGCCTTTGTATGCAAGGTCTATGCAGGGAGCATGGACCTGAGGAAAGAAGCCTGGGGTGCTAGTGCTTCCAGAGTCCCTGTGGGCTGCTAAAACTTGGCTCGAATTCCACTGATATTTGTGTCCCCACCCAGGCCCTACAGAAGTATCAAGGCTCAGTGAAGGAAAATCTCTAGTCTGTTCAGTTGTTAAATCTCCCCAAACATTCTTCTGACTCATTGTGAATTTTATTTTTGCTTTGATGATTGGACTGTAGATCCTCTGACCAGAAACATAAGCTGCTCCTATTTTCACAGCACCTTGTGAGCATTCTTCATATGTTTGTGGAGATTAAAAATATATCTGCTGTCATTTTTTCCCCAAAAGGACAGGGCTGAGCTTCCTGCTGTAGCACAGGGTCTTGGGAAGAAACAACGTGGCGTCTCCTGAGCTGACCATTTACTTCCTCCAATGGCAAACCAGGGTCAAGGTTCTGGAGAGACCGGCTTCCCGCGTCCAGTCTCAGATGAGCAGGGCCATATGCAGAGACAATTTCTTAACACACAATACAGAACATGGAGGGAGTGATGGGGGTCGGAGGGGGAGAGGAGGTGTCTGAGGGGACAAACGTCACTGCAAATACCAAAGCAAAGTATGTCCCAGATAGAAGGACAAGACAGAAGAACAGAGTGTTCAAAGGCCTGGGGTTGGAGTCATCGGGTAAGGAGAAGCAGGGAGAGCGACACGGGAGCCCAGGAAGACCATGGCTCGGAAATGCTTTTCAGTGCAGAAGCGACACCATTGCAGTGGAGAAAAGAGATGGTTTCTATCACACCCTGGGGTCCTGGCCTACCTTCCGCTCCTATAGATCACGTGACACCTTCTGCGAGCTGGGCTCTGTCTGAGTTCTGAGCCATCCCATCATCGCCTCCTAGTCCGTCGTCCAGGATGTGAGATTGCTCCTAGAATGATGCTGAGATTTCAGCCTGTGAAATGCCTGTGTAGGCTCACGTGTTTGCACACTCGGCTCCAGGCTGCTGGCGCTGTTCGGGAAGGTTATAAAGGTGGGACCTCACCAGAGAAAGCTCCTCCCTCCTTCCCGTGTACAATGAAATGTGTTAACTCTTCTGGCAGGCTGTCCTCCAGCTCCTGCACTGTGCCATCCCCTCCACCACGAACCCCTTCTTCCCCATGGCATATGTTGTCACAGCAACAGAGCAGAATTAACATGAGGGCATCCTTGTAAATTTGTGCCTCAGCACCCATTCTGAAGATGTTTACATCGGAAGAGTGGTTTGTTCGTTCAGTGGCTTCCACCTGGCAGACTAACTTCCACTTTTTCTTTAATGAAATATCCCTATACCTGCTGGTGGGTGAACTGGAAGGGGTTTCCCATCCACTTCCGGGCACTGTGTCCTCACCTCTCTGCCAGACTCTTCTAAGTTTGCAGGTGAAAAGCTCCGTAGACTCGTGTTAAATAAACCCTTGGCTTCCACCTGTGTGTGCTCCCTTGGAAGGTTCTGGAACTTTAAGAGGTCAGGCCTTGATGGAGTTAGAAGTTCAGTGGGGGTACTTGGGAGGTTCTGGTTGACTCCTTTCTTGCTGTTTATTGTCCATCATAAGAACAACCTCCCTTATACTCTTCCACACATAGTCCACGATGCTTTGCCCAATCACATGGGACCTAGTAACCAGGCTCTCAACCTGTGGGTCATGACCCCTTTGGAGGTCATATATCAGATACACTGCATATAGGATATTTACAATTATAATAGCAACACTACACTTATGAAGTAGCAATGAAAATAATTTTATGGTTAGGGTCACCACAACATGAGGGAGTATATAAAAAGGACCATAGCATCAGGAAGATTGAGAACCACTGTAGAGCCTCTGAAATCACAAGCAAATCTTAAAAAACCCTCTCCTAAATTCCCCTGTGTGTGTTCTTTAGAATGGCAATAAGTCAGGCAGCCAGTCTCCTGGATCATGTGACCTGGAGGCAGGGCTCTGCTTCCCTCCTACCTGTCCGTAGCTGTTTATAACCTCATTTCTCATGTGCTGTTGGAATAAATTTACATCGTCCATCTGAAGAATGGGCTACCTCAAGACAGGTACCAGCAAGATCCCAAGAACAGGTTTCCAGCAGGAGAGTGATGGAGGAACAGGAAGGGATAGAATGTGAGGGAGGAAATGCAAGATTATTGTCGAGAATACATCTGAAGCGCTGTATTGTTGGCTGCAAAGCTAACTGAGGCCTTCCTGGGAAGGGCTCCGCCCCCTCCAGCCCCTCTTCCTTTGCTGGTTATGCAGGGTTGCTGCACACTCTGCAGCTACACCCTCCATGTAACTGAGGGCTTCAGAACAGAGATCTTCTTGAGGCTTAGACTAGACAGCCCTCCATAATGCTAGGCCTGAGTGATACATACAGGGCCTGAGTCGGAGATCCAGACAGAAAGGCCAAGAGGCCAGTAGGCTGCCTCTAACCACACACACGCCTGGCCTGGTGTTCTTATTCATAATCAGTGGTAGTTAGCTGCTCTAGGACCATGACCGTGTAACAGGTGCACGTCCTGACACAGGAAATGGGGTTATTAATATGTTTCCTGGAGAGCCTCACTAAGCAACTCATAGCTCTTTATGGATGCCCTGAAGGATATAGGGCTGCCCCTAACTCTTTCCAATGAGCATCCAACCCTGGTTTCTTCCCATAAATGGCCTGGACAGTAGTCTGTTCCCACAGAGAAAGCACCATGTGTCCAACCAACAGCTAAACAGGGGTGGCTCTGTATATCCAAACCTCTCCAGATGGACCTCCTAGGGGGCATTGTAGGGCTCTGCAACCATTGTTATTTCCAGTTTATCACCCTCCCTCTGCATCAGGACCACATATTCAGGGCTTTATCCTCACAGAGTACCAAGGCAGAGCTGGGGCAATGAGCTCATCAGACACAAGGCCTCTCTGCAGACATGGATGAATCTGACTTGCCAGCAGGACAGGGACTAAGCCAAATGGCAACATCACAAGATGGTTACGTTAGGTGCAGTTAGGAGGGTCCTGGAAGGAGCGGGACGGGGAAGAGGAACTTAGGTGAGAGCAGTATTTTTAAATGGGATCTCAAAGGTGCGCATATGGGATTAGAAGATGATCCTTTTATTAGCTATAATGCTAAAAACACCCTTCAGTAAGGTGTGTTGGTGGATATCTATGATCCCAGCTGACACAGGAGAATCAAAGCTAGTCACAATTGTCTCCTCCCTCTCTCTTTCTCTCTCTCTCCTCATGTGTCTGTTTCTCCACACACACATACACATATCTAAATGAGTCAAGCAAATCAAACCATACAGTAGATTTCCAGGCTAGGAGCAGGATGCAGGCTTACCTTTCCCTGCCTTGACCTCCACAAACCACTGACATTGTGCACATGGCTCATCAGACAAAGAGAAGAAGAGTCAACAAGCTGAAAGAGGAAGGTGGGCAGCTTTGGTGTCCCCGGGTTTGCTTTCCAAAAACAGCATGTGTGAGAGAAGGTGTAGCAAATATGTACATGTGAGAGGGTGTGTGTGCATGTGAGAGGGTGCGTGTGCATGTGAGAGGGTGCATGTGCATGTAAGAGGGTGCATGTGAGAAGGTGCATGTGAGAGGGTGCATGTGCATTGAGAGGGTGCATGTGCATGTGAGAGGGTGCATGTGAGAGGGTGTGTGTGCATGTGAGAGGGTGCGTGTGCATGTGAGAGGGTGCAGGTGCGTGTGCGAGGGTGCATGTGCATTGAGAGGGTGCATGTGAGAAGGTGCATGTGAGAGGGTGCATGTGCATTGAGAGGGTGCATGTGCATGTGAGAGGGTGCATGTGAGAAGGAGCATGTGCATGTGAGAGGGTGCGTGTGCATGTGAGAGGGTGCATGTGAGAGGGTGCATGTG
>PVIH01028995.1:0-14348 GCA_004025045.1 Sigmodon hispidus | reverse complement strand
CAATTATGTGGTCAATTTTGGAGAAAGTTCCATGAGGAGCTGAGAAATATGTATATTCCTTTGCCTTTGGGTGGAAGGATCTGTAGATATCTATGAAATCCATTTGCATCATAACCTCATTTAGACTCCTTATTTCTCTGTTGAGGCTCTGTCTGGTTGATCTATCCAGGGTTGAAAGTGGGGTATTGAAGTCTCCCACCATAAGGGTATAAGGATTGATGAGGGATTCGAGCTTTAGCAGTGTTTCTTTTACATATGTAAGTGCCCCTAAATTAGGAGCATAAATATTTAAGATCGAAATCTCCTCTTGACCAATTTTTCCTGTGATGAATAAGTAGTGACCATCTTGGTTCCTTTTAATTGCTTTTAGCATAAAGTCTACTTTGTTAGATATTAGGATTGCAACCCCTGCTTGTTTCTTAGGACCATTTGGCTGGAAAATCTTTTCCCAGCCCTTTATTCTAAGCCTGTGTCTGTCTTTGCAGTTGAGGTATGGTTCTTGTAGGCAACAGAAGGATGGCTTCTGTTTTTGTATCCATCTTGTTAGTGTGTGACGTTTTATAGGAGAGTTGAGACCATTGATATTACGGGAAATTAGTGACCATTGATTCATAATTCCTGCCATTTTTGGTGGCAACTTGTATTTTCTTATTCTAGGGTATTCTTCTATGGACTTATTGATTGTTTGTGATTTCATGGGTATATCTGGGGTCCTTAGGTTGGAGTTTTCCCTCTAAAACTCTCTGTAGTGCTGGATTGGTAGATAGATATTCTTTCAGTCTGATTTTGTCCTGAAATACCTTGTTTACTCCATCTATGGTGATTGATAATTTTGCAGGGTATAGTATTCTAGTTTGGCAGCCATCCTGTTTTAGCATCTGTTTAACTTCTGACCAAGCCCTTCTAGCTTTCATCATTTCCATTGAATAGTCAGGTGTTATTCTGATGGGTCTGCCTTTATATGTGAGTTGGCCCTTTTCTTTTGCAGCTCTTAAAATTTTTTCTTTGTTCTGTATATTTTGTGGCTTTATTATAATGTGGCGTGCTGACTTTTTTTTTGGGATCATACCTATTTGGTGTTCTGTAAGCTTCTTGTATCTTTATAGGCATTTCCTTCTTCAGGTTAGGGAAGTTTTCTTCTATGATTTTATTGAAAACATTATCTGTGCCTTTGAACTGGTATTCTTCTCCTTCTTCTATTCCTATTATTCTCAAATTAGGTCTTTTCATGGTGTCCCAGACTTCCTGGACATTTTGAGTTATGACTTTTTTAGTTTTACTATTTTCTTTGACTGATATATCTAATTGAGCTACTGAGTCTTCCACTTCAGAGATTCTATCTTCCATCTCTTGAACTCTGTTTGTTATGCTTGTATCTGTGGTTCCACCTTTTTTCTTCAGGTTTTCCATTTCTATCTTTGCCTCATTTTGTGCCTTTTTTATTGCTTCTATTTCAGCTTTTATTTCAGCTTTTATTTCCTGGCATGTTTCTTTCATAGATTTGTTCATCTCTTCCAATTTTTTGTTTGTATTTTCTTCTATTTCTTTAAGGCTTTTTTTCATATCTTCTTTTAGAGCTTCGATGATCATCGAAAAGGGATTTTTGGTGTTGCTCCCTTCTGTTTCCTCTTCATTGCTCAGTTCAGATCTTGTATTTGTAAGATCGCCACTCTCTTCTGGAGTTACCATGTTGTCCTTTGTATTATTATGTAATTTTTTGCACTGACGTTTGCCCATGGCTTCAGTGGTTCACGATTAGATGGCTCCTGGTCAGTTGTGGCACTCGGGCTTGTGTGCCTCCTGTCACCTCTCTGGTCAGGGTCTGAGTCTGTCCTTCAGAGACCCCTGCAGTTGTTGGCACACTCAGTTCGAGGTGGCAGTGGGTAGCCGTGCAAACTCCCTCAGCTGGAGATTATCCGCCCCTGCTCCAGAGTGTGCTGGGACTCTGTAGACAGCACTGGTCTGGGAGCGGAAACGGAAGCTATGGGAGCTTAACTCTCCCTCCCAGGCTGGGATATAGGCGCTTGGGCCTGGTGACCCCTCCTCACCTCAGGGCGGGGTCTGAGTCTGTCCTTCAGAGACCCCTGCAGTTGTTGGCACGCTCAGTTCGAGGTGGCTGTGGGTAGCTGTGCAAAATCCCTCAGCTGGAGCTGTGGGTATGGTGACCGGGAGCGATTATCCGCCCCTGCTCCAGAGTGTGCTGGGACTCTGCACACAGCACTGGTCCGGGAGCGGAAACGAAAGCTATGGGAGCTTAACTCTCCCTCCCAGCGACTGTGAGGTTTATTTCTAGAAGACAAATAGGACCTCTGGCAGACAACATCTAGCCTTTTCTTTCTCCCAGGAACTCCTAGGAAAATTACAATTTTTCAGGTCCACTTTCTCTGTGGTCTTT
This sequence comes from Sigmodon hispidus, assembly GCA_004025045.1. Lineage (NCBI taxonomy): Eukaryota > Metazoa > Chordata > Mammalia > Rodentia > Cricetidae > Sigmodon > Sigmodon hispidus. Next base: position 11,953 of record PVIH01028995.1, on the reverse strand, counting down.
CTAGACAGAGATGAGTGTATGAGTGTCTCTTTAGATTATCTTCATTTCTGCCAGGATAGTTTACCCTAGGATACTGCTGGTGGCCAGAACGAGACACTTGTGCCCTCCCTTAAGTCATTAGATTAAAACAATTAGCCCCAAGACACCAAATTGGCAGTGTGGCTGCCAAGATGGTTTGAATATTAACTAAATTCCTCAGTACTCAGATTTGCCCCATGGTTTCGGAGACAGTGTGGCAGCCAGCCCCTGGGAAACTTTATTTCCAGTCAGCCTTCAGAAAGCATGCTTTTGCCAGTAAAGAGATGGAGGAAGACTCAGACACTGCCCCTGGCTCTGGCTTGTGTGTGCCTCCCTGTATGCTTTGTTACCGTGGGGTGTCAGTTCCTCTGACAACTGGCTCTGGGATGTCAGAATGCACCTTTTTTCTCAGGCTGTTTCACTGGCACCTCCTGCCAAGCCTCAGGATAAACAGACTTTGTTCATCCCTCCCAGTGGGTAGCAGAACTCATAGACAGAGTCCAAGGTGGCATGGTGACAGAAATTAGACAAGCTGGTCAGGAGAGTCCTGTCAAGTGCCATGAGCTTCAGAGGCAGCACTGATGTTCTGCTGTCCCTCCTGGTTCATGTCTATTTCCTCATGTGTAAGGGCTGCGCTGGTACCTGACATACGTCTCCAAAACTATAAATAAATAAAATACAAGAATCTCCGTGTATGACCTAGTCAATACAGAAGAAATTGGGTGGGGCTGGAGAGAGGATGGGTTTGCTCCTATCATACTACAGGTTCCCAGCCCACTTCACTCTTATAAGTTAAAGTATGGGTGGAAACTACTGCTCAATGTTTGCAAGACATGAGGGCTGACAGATGCAGCAGCCTATGCCTGCAATCTCAGAACTCAGGAAGCAGAAGCAACTTCAAATCCCAAATTTGAGGCCAGCCTGGGGTACTCAAAGAAATCCTTCCTCAAAAATCAATAACTAAATAAATCACTGTGCCTGGGTGGAGACTCATACTGACACCTTTGAGGGGTTCCCTCTGAGCAGCACTGGTACAGATCCAGTCCATTTGTTGGTAGCCCCACAGTAGGGCCTAAGAGGGCCTTGGTACACCCTGTCCCCAAATACAGGCATAGACTCAGGTCCCCTAGGGCCTCTTCTTTCCACAGCTTTCTCTGCCAATCCCACCTTGCTTCTCAGACTTTCAGCTCACAGCTGTTACCAGAGCCTCATGTCCCGTGTCTGTTTGCTCTAACCCAAAAGTTGGAAGATGTGAATCAGTTAAAAGAATGGTTTTCTTTACGTTTTTGGACCCCAAAGAGAAAAAATTCTTAGCTCCTTTCCACCTTGTCTGAAGCAATACTATAATTTATAGAAAAGATTAAACAAAAACCTGCATAGGAGGCTGGGCTGTAGCTGAGGTGTTAGTGTGCTTCTCCTGAGTAAACTGGGTATGTTAGGCACACTCAAAACCCCAGGGTTTGGTGGGTCGGGGCAGGATGGTCAGGGAGCTCTGCTGCATGACTAGTCAGAGGCCAGCCTGGAGCACATAAGAGCTTACCTCAGACAAGAAAATGAAAGCTCACATATGATTTATATGTATGCACATGATGAGATAAGTTAACCAGAATAATAAAATTAATCTTTCCAGTAAGACAGTTCCTCTTCATGCTAGGGCTGCACAGTCTCCTTTCGCTGTGGCACAGAACTTCTTGGACAACATTGAACTTCACATATCATGTTACACTGTTACATTTGTTTGGGGATTATTGTTGGTAGAACCCCAGGCCTCTTGCATACTAGGTGAGTGCTCTCACAATGAGCTATATTTCCAGCCCAAATTTATTTTAGTTGTAGCCCAGCCTCAGGTAACCACAGAATTCCTCACTGGTACCTCTCCAACTATGGTAATATTATTAGTTTTGGTGGTCTCCTGTCTCTATTGTTTCAAAAGAAACATATGAGCCAGGCATTGGTGATGCACACCATTAATCCCAGCATTTGAGAGGCAGAGGCAGGCAGATCTCTGAGTTCAAGGCCAGCCTGGTCTACAAAGTGAGTTCCAGGATGGCCAGGGCTATGCAGAGAAACTCTGTCTCTAAAAAACAAGGAAGAAGAAGAAGAGGAGGAGGAGAAGACAAAAAAAGAAAGAAAAAATGAATAGAATAAGTAAATATCTAAGATAAAAAAGACTGAAGTAAAGTATTTGTATGTGACAAAGGAGGGTGAGGTATGGCTGATTCATTAAAGGCAAATGCTGCTCTTGCAGAGGACCTGTGTTTGGTTCCCATCTGTAATTCCTGCAGATCTAATACCCTTGTCTGGCTTCCTGCAGATCTAATACCCTTGTCTGGCTTCTGAGATCACCTGTACACACACACACACTCACACACACTCACACACACACACACACACACACAGAAAGAGAGAGAGAGAGACCTTACTCTATCTTTAAAATAAAGAAAAACCTTTATGTAAAAACATATGTGATAAAAGACTTGTGTCCAAAATGTGGAAAGAACTCTTAGAATTGAATAAGAACACACACCTGCCCCCTGCAACACACTCACAAAGGCCAGAATGACACAGAAAAGATTACTGTGGCCCCTGCACAAGGATGACATGTGAATTCATGAAGCATTACACATTTTTTAAAAAGACAAACCAACTTTCATAAAGAAAAAAAATCATTTTTGTCATTTTGAAGAATATGTATTTCTCTATTCCAAAGAAAATTTATAAATCAGTAAGTAAATAAAGATTCTCAGAATTTCAAAATAGCAGATAGCAGTATGATATATATACAAAGGTCTGCTTCCTGATGCAACTGTTACAAACTCTCTCTCTCTCTCTCTCTCTCTCTCTCTCTCTCTCTTTCTCTCTCTCTCTCCTTCCCTCCCTCCCTCCCCCTCCCTCCTTCCCTCCCCCTCCTTCTTTCCTTCCCTCTCAATAAAGCAGAAAGACTATAGTCACATCCCCTATACCCTGACACAGAGAGATGGATATAAGAAAACAGGGCTTTTACTCTCTGTGACACACAGTGTTTCATCAAGAAAGGCCACCAATGCCTACCCCACCCCATTTATGCATTTCCCTAGCTCTGGATTGCAGAGAATAAAACCCTGGTGAATATAGCCAGGAAGTCAGAGGCTGTCATCCTTTCTCCACCCAGCTCCTCTGCAAACAGTGGCAACACTGTCCACCAGCCATTAAGTCCAGAATCCCAGGGCTTTGATTTCTGTTTCCCTGCTTATTTCTGGGTCACAGGTTCCATGCAAGAGGAACAAGCAAAGCCAGAAAGCAAACCAAGCAAGAAGAGGGGGTGGAGAGCAAGCTAAAACCACACAAAGGGCCTGCCCATCCTCATGAAGAGATGCCATCCTGAGAGAAATGAGCCACTTTCCCTGCCCATGTTCTTAGGGCTTCACCTAGCATGAAAGTGGTCCAAAGAGCACAGAGCACTGAAACTGTCTGCACACCGTGGAAAAAGCTTAAGATTGCTCCAGAAAGCAATGGAGAATTTGAGGTAACTCAAAGGCGTCTCTAGTAGAGCAACCAGCTAACCCACAGATCACCTCATCACCAGGATAAGAGCAGCCTTTCTGAGGTCAGAGAAAACCTCAAAATGACTCTACTCATGAGCTAATAGAGGTGACCCAACTTAGTGGTAAACATGGGCAAAAACAGAATTTTATTCCACTAGGAAGTGGCAACCTTGTAAAAGTGAAGGGGAGAAATGGTCCAGGCTTCTGCTTCTTTGATTTTTAATTTTTAACTTTAGTTGTTGATTTATTTAGTACATGTGTGTATGTGCTCATATGCATGTATGCAGCAGGAGCATGTAGACTTCAGAAGGGAACTTCCCTTCTGCTGTGTGGGTGCTATGGATCAGTCTCAGCTTGCCATGTGTGACAAGCATCCTCACTCACTGAGCCACCTTGCAGCCCCTGCTTTTTCAATTTGAAATGGATAGGCTGAATGGTAACTTCAAACTATTTACCTTATTGCACTTTTATTTTGTTTTTGTTTGTTTGTTTTATGTGCATTGGTGTTTTGTCTGCATGTATGTCTGTGTGAGGGTGTGAGATCCCCTAGAACTGGAGTTATAGACAGTTGTGAGCTGCCATGTGGGTTCTGAGAATTGAACCTAGGTCTTCTGGACAAGCAGCCAATGCTCTTAACCACTGAGCTATCTGTCCAGCCCCCATTATTTCATTTTTATTAATGTCTTAAATACTACTTTCTATTTCGTCTGAATCTTTGTTTGTATTTAAACACCTGATGCCTATGCATGTGATGCAAGGCAACAGGAACGTGGGACTCAGTCAGCTGAAAGAAAAGGAGGCAACATTAGCTGTGCATAAGGCCTACCTGTCAGATTTAACAAAGACTGACTGCTGTTGTAATATATTCAATGAATTAAAGAAAATTATAATGTTAAAAATAAAAGGAGGCATAGAGACCATCAAACACAGAATAAAAACAGAGAGACAGACATTACCCACACACACAGATGGAGACATTATAAGTGTGTGTGTGTGTTTGTGTGTGTGTGTGTGTGTGTGTGTGTGTGTGTATGTGTGTTTATAAAGTAAATAGAATGGAAACTCTGGAGTAAATAAAAATCCTAAGAAGATGTTGGTGGAGAATTGTATTGGCAGAGGAAGAACCAACAAAGTTGCAGATTGAAAATTGGATATTATAAAATTCAAAGAACAGAGGAGAACAGAATAATAAGTACATAGAGCCCCAGAGACCATGGGATGCCACAAGGCACCAATATATGCACAATAACAATACTAGAGGAAGAAAAGACCAGGAAAAAAATATTCCTAGAAGAAATGACTAAAAGATCTCACAAATTTGATTAAAACATTAATCTCCACATCTCAGAAGCTCAACAAACTCTCTAGTAGAATAGAACAAAGAAATCTGTATTCTGATATGTTATGAAGATAAACAGAAGGAAAAATTTGAAAGCAGCAAAAATATGACTTGTCATATCCAAGAGAACTCAAATACAATTCGCTTTTCATGTTCATAAATAATAGAAGACGAGGGCAGTATTGGTGACAGGCGGTGGAGTTCTAAGTGGTGAAGGAGAACAGCTCCCACTCCTAAGAGCACTTGCTGGTGTTCACCTCATTAAGTTTGCCATCCACTGCTGGTAGGGTTGTAAAATGGGATTGCCACTTTGGAAAACAGAGTGAGAACTTCCCTACAAGCTAACCACAAACTTACCATATAACCCAACTATTACCCTACTGTGCATACACCTAAAAAAGATTTTTGTGTGGGCATATATTTTCATTTCCCTTAGGTATATGCACATTAAGGTAACAATATTTACTTATGATAGCATTATACACTGTAGCCCAAAACAGTGCAATGTTCATATATTTAGATAAATAACACATGCTATATCATTACTATGAGTATTCTCCATCAATAAATAGGAATGAAGTTCTGACTCAGGTTTTCACAGCATGATGAACTTCACTAAGTGAAAAAGGCCTACAATAAAAGGCAGCATTATAAAGTCAAAGATGTGACTCTGCATCAATGTACTGCCTAGCATGGGCAAGACCCTCTGCTCAGCCCCTAGTCCTACAACACAAAACAAAATCAAACAAATTAAAGACTATATGGTATGAAATATCCCCAATAAAGAAACCAACGTAGTCAGAAAATGGATGAGCATGTCATAGGCTGGAAAGAGAAGCAAACAGGGTTGCCTGCTAGCAAGCTTGAGATCTAGTTCAAGAGTGGTGAAATATTCTAAAGGTAAAAGATGTTGAACTGGAGTGATGGCTCAGAGGGTAAAGTGAGGACCTGAGCTTGGATTCCCAGACTCATGTAAAATCAGATCCAGTATTGTGTATCCATGATCCCAGGGCTCCTATGGCCGGATGGGAGGTGGAAACAGAAGGATCCCCAGAAGCTCATGGACCATTTAATCTGCCAGAACCAATAGCAACCAAAAAGAAATCCCACTTTAAATAAGGAGAGATGCCCCTAGCTACTGCTCTGACCTCCACACAGGACCACAGCAATCAAGCATTAGCATTATCACACCGAAACATACATGTGTTTGTTTGCACACAAGCTCACAAAGATATAAGGACCATGACAATCAGGTGCTGGAACTATCACACATACACATATGCATATGCACACACACACACACACACACACACACACACACACACACACACAAAGGCTAGGAAATACTACCACACTCAATTCTCTGGCTATATTAAGAACTGCAGAACTGCACATTTTACAAGCATGACATTTGTTATTTAAGTTATATATCAATAAATCTGTCATTAACAAAAGCAATTAAACTCTCTGGGGTTTTGTTTGTGTGTTTTGTTTTTTTTTTATTTTGCAGGTGGTCAAGAAATTTCACAGCCAAGTTATAAAGAAGGAGCTGGTGCGAATATGTGCTTTGTGTTAACTGTTGCTTCTTCCTTTTCTCCTGGAAGGAGGATACTGAGAGACTCTGTAGAGACCCATTGCTAATTCATAAATGGACCGATCCTAATTTCTTATACACAGTCACCTCTGGGATTAAGTCTGTTTATAGAAGGATTTTATACCCTATGGTAAGAGATTTCTAGTTTTCTTCGTACTTGCATGGAAGAAGTTTTATTTCTAAGAATCTCTTTCCTCAAGGCCAGGTTCAAAAGTAAACACTTTGCTTGTTATCTGTGCCATTTGAAGTCATGACTTTCCTTACTGGAGAGGCTCAAGTCATTTGAGACCCTTTTCTTAAAGCAGTTTGCTTGCACTTAAACTTTCTGTCTCAGGAGGGACCATGGTCTCTTCTTCAAAAATGAAGGAAAGGGGAAACTGGGGAGATGGCTCCGTCAGTAAGGGACCTGCCTCAAAAGCATGAGGGCCGTGTCCACATGACATGATGGTGCATGCCTGGAACCCCAGTTCTGGAAGGGCATGGAGACAAGCAGATTCCAGTGGCTTTCTGGTCTGCCAGCCTAGACAAATGGCAAGCTCCAGGTTAAGTGAGAGACCTTGTCGCAATATACACACAGTGGAGGAAGACCTCCATGTGTACACACACAGGCACGCTGACCTCCGGCATGCACAAATGCACCCAATATACACAGGCATATGTACCTGTGTACATACATACATACATACATACATACATACATACATACATACAAACATATGCGTACACTTTATGTACATACAATTTTTTTAATGAAGAAGCAGGGTTATAGATATAAATGTGTCAGCAAAGTCACATATCAGAAGTGCCAGAATCTTAGAAAACCTGTGTTCTTTGCTCAACATCAGACTACCTTCCAGGGTTTTCAGTTTTGTGCAGGACTTATCTTTATGGTCCTTCACAGCTATGGTACAAGCTGAAAATGTCAGGCTGAAAGTACTTGAAGAGTTAAAAATCAAGTGCCTTTCCAGTATAGTACATGGTACTCCCTAGCGCCAGAACTACATTTTTCTGTTACTTCTAATTCATTAACAGTTTAGGTATTACCAAGTGCCCAGCCCTGTGTTGTTCTAGATCATTTAAGGCACAGTTGTACTGATTATTCAAGTGTGAGAGCATTACCCTTCTGATGAAGGACAGGAGGGAAGGCTAACTGTTTTCTTTCCCTATAGCTAGAGAGCAAGGAAGAAATAGCCCATCACAGAACCTGGAATAATCACAAGGATGCTGGGTACATGTAGACACACATACATAGCTAGTCTGTCTTGCCCAACTTTCAGAAAGAACTATGTTCTGTGCCCAACACAGGGCCTGGCCTGGGACAGATTTTAAAGTCAGTTGAACAAATGACTAATTAATTTCTTTGACCAGTCCACTAAAAAAAGAATTTGGACAAATACCTTCATTGCTCCCATGCCTTCATTTTTTTTCTCTTATGAAACAAGAAAAAAAGAGAGTTCCCATTCCGTAGGCAATGTTGAGAGTGGTTGAAGCAATACAGCATGTCTGCTAAGTTTCTGGTACCGTCATTGGGTGTGGTTGTACATGTTTGTAATCTTAAAACTTGGGAAGATTATGGTCATCCACAGATACATAGCAAGTTCAAAGCCATCCTGGGCAATCTGAGACATTCTCTCAAAAAAAATACACTAGAGTTGTTATTGTTATTGTGATTTATGTTGGGAGATGTGAAAAGCCAAAGTGACCTTCTATTTCTCTCTCTCTCTCTCTCTCTCTCTCTCTCTCTCTCTCTCTCTCTCTCTCTTCTTTTCCTACCAGCAGTGATAAAATTGAATCCAAAGCTTGTGCACACTGGGCAAGCTCTCTGTCATTGACTTACACCCCCAAACTCTTCCTCATGACCTTTGTGACCTGGTTTTTATCTATTGAAACAGAACTGAAGAATGTGTGGTGCAGCTAGGTAGATTGCACTCTGCTCTGTTGTAGAAACCTCAGTCTTAGGCCCTGAGGATCTGGGAAGGTGCACATCCAGTATTCCTTCCCCAGCATAGCTTGGTCCAGCTGGTTGCCATGTTTCACTCTCACCAGAAAGGAGAGGGGGGCCTGTTTTGAAAACATTAATGTTTTGTTTAAAAGGACATTTTTATTTTTTAGAATGAGGCCAGCCGCCAGTTAGTGGTACATCCACCTTTAGGCGCTGAGCCTCTAACTAGAAGTACATTTGTGTGGGGAGAAGTTCCATACCATCAAGAGAAACAGGTTTCCCAACACATCTCAACAAATGTTTCCATGGAAGGGCTTCTCTTGGTACTACTGCTCCATTTACTGGAATCTATTCTCACAAATCCCAGCTAGGACTTCACCTGCAAACCCAAGCTCCTCACAGCTTTCTAAAGAGTCTCCTTGAGCACAAAAGCCCTCAAAAAGAAACTGGAGCCCTAGAGCAAACTAGAGACAGCCATGTTGTCTAACCACATTTACCAGGCTCCCCAAAGACACACAGTACCCCATGTGGGACTGGGGCAAATGTCTACTGTGTGTTAATTGTTGGTCAGGACACTTGGTGGGTACCTCTTCCTCTTCATGGAGGGAAAGAGATCCACAGCCATGGCCCCCAGGAAAGAGAGCTGCAGAGCGTTGATCCAGTCTCTCTCTCCCCAGCACCCATGCTTCTGTCCCCAAAACACAGGTTTAATTACTGTCCCCAATAGGCTACCTTGAGGTGTGCAGTCACTCAGGGGTCCACACTTAATCACAATGGTTTGTTGGGGTGCTTTGAAATTCATTTTTCTTTCTTCCTTCAAAAATTTTTTTTCCTTAGACAAGAACTTGCTATATAGCACAGGCTATCTTCAAAACTTGCAATCTCTAGGCTTGCACCACCACACCTGTCTGGAAACCCTTAATTTCAGGGGATAGGGAAATGGCTCAGTCAATAAAGTATTTGCCATGCAAGCAGAATGACCTGAGTCTGATCCCCAAAGCCTGTGTGAAAAAGCTCAGTGTGGTGGAGTACATTTGTTAATGAGAACCTGGGAAGGTAGACAGACAGACTCCTGGGCTGTCCTGACCAACAGGCCTCACCTAAGTAGGGAGGCCCTTGTCTCAAAAAATAAGGTGAAAGGCACCTGAGATGCAACAGTCGATGTGACCCTTGACACACACATAAGAAAGAGGGAGAGAGAACTAAAGAGAGGGGGCAGTGAAGGTCATCTAAATTTTGTACTTGGAATTTTTAACCGGGGGTCCAGCCAGTCCAGTTTGTACTGGGATCAACGCCTTAGGTAGAATTCTCATCCATTATTTTTGTTCATTCTGGCTCCAACCCATCAAGCTCTCTTTTTCCTTTCTGTCTCTAAGGCCATTTGTTTGTTTGTTTCAAAACAGAGTTTCTCTGTGTAGTCCTGGAACTTGCTATGTAGACCATGCTGGCCTTGAACTCAGAGATCCACCTGACTCTACCTTCCAAGTTCTGGGATTAAAGGCATGCTCGACCATGCCGGGCACTCCTTTGCCTCTCCTATTTCAAAGTCTTGACAGAGTGGAGCAGTTTTTTAAAAACCACAAAGCAGAGAACATTCCACTTGGAATCTCTTTGCTGTCCAGATGCAGCTGCTGCTGATTGATGGCGGGCATGGTAACACACTGCTGGTGTAAGATTTGTAGCGTTCTGCACAAGGCTGAAGGGGGTGACAGAGGCCTTCTACCGCTAGTCCTAAGCAATTATCTTCTAGTGTCACATTTTTGGAAGGAGTGTGGAAGACTTTCCCTGCCCTTGGAGATGCAGTGACCTGTCTCTGTGTGTCAGGGTCTGATCTCAGGCTGCCTTTCAAGGTCGGGCCAGCTGTGTCTGAACGAAGGTGGCTGTTTACTTGGGTACCTACTTGAGCACTCGCCTACTGCTGGTCTGTAGGCTGACAAAGCATAGGGCCTGGCTGGACAGCAGTGGAGGGCTGTCTGTCTGTCTTGTCCCTTAAAACTTACTCAGGGACTTCAGATCCATTTTCGTTTCTGAGTAATTTACTTTTTCCTTATTAATATTAGTGTAGATGGCTGGGTAATGTGTATGTGTAGGGATCGCATGTAGCACAGTGTGGATGGGTGGATGATGTGTGTGTGTGTGTGTAAGGATTGCATGTAGCACAGTGAGGATAGGTGGATGATGTGTGTAGGGACTGCATGTAGCACGGTGTGGATGGATGGATGGATGGATGATGATGTGTGTGTGTGTGTGTGTGTAGGGAATGCATGTAGCACAGTGTGGATGGGTGGATGATGTGTGTGTCTAGGGATTGCCTGTAGCACGGTGTGGATGGGTGGATGATGTGTATAGGAATCCCATGTAGCACAGTGTGGATGGATGGATGGATGGATGATGTGTGTGTGTGTGTGTGTAGGGAACGCATGTAGCACAGTCTGGATGGGTGGATGATGTGTATGTGCATAGGGATCTCATGTAGAAAAGTGTGGACGGATGATGTGTGTGTAAGGATCGCATGTAGCACAGTGTGGATGGGTGGGTGATGTGTGTGTGGGGGGATTGCATGTAGCACAGTGTGGATGGGTGGGTGATGTGTGTGTAGGGATCACATATAGCACAGTGTGGATGGGTGGATGATGTGTGTGTGTAGAGATTGCATGTAGCACAGTGTGGATGGGTGGGTGATGTGTGTGTAGGGATCGCATGTAGCATAGTGTGGATGGGTGATGTGTTTAGGTATTGCCTGTAGCACAGTGTGGATGAATGGATGGATGGATGGATGATGTGTGTGTGTGTGTGTGTGTGTGTGTGTGTGTGTGTGTGTGTGTAGGGATCGCATGTAGCACAGTCTGGATGGGTGGATCATGTGTGTGTGTGTAGGGATCGAATTTAGCACAGTCTGGATGGGTGGATGATGTGTGTTTGCATAGGGATCTCATGTAGCACAGTGTGGATGGGTGGGTGATTTGTGTGTAGGGATCACATGTAGCACAGTGTGGATGAATGATGTGTTTAGGGATTGCCTGTAGCACAGTGTGGATGAATGGATGATGTGTGTATAGGGATTACATGTAGCAGTGTGGATGAATGGATGATGTCTGTGTAGGGATCGCTTGTAGCACAGTGTGGATGAGTGGGTGATGTGTGTGTAGAGATCACATGTATCACAGTGTGGAAGGATGATTATGTATGTGTAGGGATTGCATGTAGAAAAGTGTGGAAGTATGATGTGTGTGTAAGGATACAATGGAGCACAGTGTGGATGGATGCGTGATGTGTGTGTGTGTGTGTGTGTGTGTGTGTGTGTGTGTGTGTGTGTGTGTGTGTAGGGATTGCATGTAGCACAGTGTGGATGGGCGGGTGATATGTGTGTGTAGGGATTGCATGTAGCACAGTGTGGATGATGTGTGTGTGTAGGGATTGCATGTAGCACGGTATGGATAAATGGATGGATGGATGGATGGATGATGTGTGTGTGTGTGTGTGGATGGGTGGGTGATGTACGTAGGGATCGAATGTAGCACAGTGTGGATGGGTGG